>JAJEKV010000379.1:0-253186 GCA_021234155.1 Isoetes taiwanensis
GTAATTTTCTAGTACATTCAAGGAAATTTAGGATCTTATTTTTATGAAAAGTTTAGATACACAAAGATTTGCTCTATACGCAAGGTGAGCACTCCTTAGTCCGAATACTGGGATAGGCTGGAGAGTGGAATGTGTGCCCAAAAGGTTATATACCACCAACCTTATGCTCACCGCTCATGATGACCGGATATAGAAGCCTTGGATGCTGTGTCGAGGACGTGGATACTAAGGCGGTATGATGTACCGCTTCCAGCGGGGTTGGACATGGATTGACGTTTAGGACGAAAATATGTATGGATGTCACTTTTGTGCATGTCCTATGCGGCCGGTATGCCCTATCGCTGCCGTGTACGCGGTACTGTTGAGCATCGCCGGGAGATTGCCGCAAGTAACTCATGAGTGCTTACGCATAGGCGATGGTGAAACTGCGAATGATTACAATATGTAGCGTAATAACGGGGGTTTTCTTTATTGTTTTCGCGAAGCACCCTTCAAGGTTTCTGTGATTTAGTGTTTCAAATGGATGGCACTAATGCGTACATCACAAAATTTTCCGTTATTCCGACCATTGATTTTAAAGCGCTTTCAGCCAAATTAAGCAGCAATGAAACACAGCAGAAGCTTCCTTTTGTGTATTGTGGTGTAGTCAACAACCAGCCAAAGCTCCACGACAAAAGCCCTCTTTTGTAGTGGTGCGGTAGTCAGCCAACCAATGGCTCAGCAAAGTCCTCTTTTTGTGTGTGCATAATAGGCATGAGGGCTTGAAGGGGCATGTAGTCTTGATTTCAGGCTGCTCCCCATTCTTACATCCATAACTTTTGATCAGAGCTGTTTGAGAATCAATTTTGTGCGTGAAGCTCTCGAGATAACGATAGTATACACTCGATGTGGATATGTTTTGATTCAGTTATCGCTAAAACAACGATTTATGACCGGGTTTGGTAGGCTTTCACATCCTACCGGTGATTAATCTGGGATTCACAGCTATTAGGATATTGTTTATGGCTCATTAGAATGAAGGTTGCAAAATTACTATACATTTTTAGATTTTGAGGAAAGTTCCAACCAGCAAATTCAAGGCTTCTAGATCAGCCGGCTATGGCAGAAGAGTTTCCCACTTTGGTTTCTCACCACAAAAAGTCCCGTGATGAAAGCTATTTGTTGGTCAGGTTAAGTATTTGTGTGGCAGGTATTTACTGCTGCGGCTTTGTGACTTTGAGAATAATGGGATGTCCCTATGCTAATAGTAACTTTTACTTATATTTCTATTTATTGTGATGAAATTCAAAGCATATGATAGAAAGCCTCAAAATAATTCTGAATTTTTGGGGTTTGAATTCAAAGGTACATACCTTAGAGAGGGAGGGCGATCTAAGGCCAAGAAGGTTAAAATTTTTACCCAGCACAAAACCATTAACATCCAACACTTAAGAAACCAACAAACCATAGCAACCCTTTATAGCTGTATTGATATTAACAACAAAAAACACATAACTACCATTGAGCATTAATTAACACAGCCATTGGGTCCAACATTTCAAATTCAAATCCCCGCTTAACCCCCTTTAGTTTGGTTGCTCTACGCAGGGGGTGGCGTAGAGGCGTGAGAGCCACTCCATGTTATATTTTACGCGTGAAATCAACACAGTATTCTGCTTGAAATCGCGCGTATTTCTGAATCTTGTTCCTCTGATATAGCAAATTTTGTGCGCATACCCCTGACGAGGAACTTTAAATGGGTGCCAGATTAAAGGGCAAAGAGGGGTGAATATCGCGGTCAGCGGCTCTGGTTGCGGTCGCAGTGTGACTCCCTCTTGAGATGTTAATGGAGGAATCCACATTCGCTGGCTGGGAGAGACGCGAACATCGCTGTGTACATATAGGATTCACTCCGCTGTTCTGATACGATAATGTTGTGTACCCATAGATTAAGCGTGTCATATTCTTTGAAATCTTCGGTTCTATTCAAATGAAGGCTTGGCTCAAATACTTCCTATACGAGAATGGTGATATCTCAAAATTTCCAGAAATAATTGATATTTTATACAACCTTAAGCAAGCCCATTCCATCCCGGGTGGATCACAGAGGCAGAAGGATATCTTTCTGCGTCAACCACTTCATTGACTTTTAGGCTCGTCGGGGAATCTCCGGCCCGTTGAATGATCTTGTGGGGTTTATGTAAGAACAGCGAGATATGACTTCAAGGTGTGGCTGGGGATTCTCGGGGGTGGGGTTTCCAGTTCTCATGAAACAATTCGTTTAACTTGGCACTTACCTCCAAGTTCTCCCATAGGTTAACTTGAAGGACTATCAGACACAAGGTGTTTCCATTGGGATGGAGCCATTGGGATGGACTTCAAGGGCAGGGAAGGGGACTCTGAGGGTGGCCCTTTGGTGATAACAGGGAACATGATGATAATTGGAAGGGTAGAACCACAAACACCAAGATTAGGTGGCAAGGGAAGAGCTCCAGAACTGGGTATCGAGCATGGAATGCTAGGTTCTGCAGAATGCGACACCGTGAGGATTCCAGGGGATCATATGCGATCATAGAGCTCTTTTTGAAACTCTCTTTACACTCTAAAATACTTGGGGGCCCTTTTGGGGGTACAACCACCTTTCAGGCAGGGGTGAGCCAGGGGTGAGTACTTTACAGTATCAAGTAGTTTCCTTATGGAAGGGGTGATGAAGTTTGACTCTATTAAATAAACTCTGATTTCTTGAAATAATAGAGACATATATTCATTGTTTAGTAACCAATGTTGGCCATTTATTTTAATATTATTTGGCCAGAATGGATGAGGAGGTTTCTGAGAAAGAAAAGAGGACTGTGTTTACTTGGCCATTATAAATGATGGCCAAATAAACACACCTGTACACCAGAAATTCAAAGAAATATGACCTTAAATATAGGAGAATATAATAACGTTAGGTCATGACAGAATCAACCAAATTGTAAACAAATCCCTTCAGCAGGAAAAGCAACATGTAAAACTCAGTTGCAAACATCAATGTAAGATAAGAACCCACTCTTTGGAAACCATTCCAGAACAAACTCAAATGATTTGGTACCCTAAAATGATCCTATTGAACTACTGACACAGAAAGTGATAAGATGAGTATTTTCCAGTATGGCCCCAGACCTACAGATCCATGGGAATGAACTAGGCAGACATCCTCTGAGAAAGAGATCACACTTTTAACATACAGAAGTCACGGGGAAGGTCACACCTTTCACGTGGCATGTGTGTAAAATGTGGGATCACAAAAGAAATAACTTCGTCTAAGTCTGCTCCAGTGCAACAAATATGCGGTGATCCTAAAAACCTCCTGAGCCTATGAGGTACAAAACTCTTTTGGTAAAATAACAAGCATACATAGGTACAGGGCACTCATCGATATACCTTATAGCATGTACCGATCTCCCAGTCATCATCGCATACTTTGAAAATAAATGGGTCGCTCAAAAAGAAGATTGGCCAGGACAAAGGGTGACATGATCCAGGATTCCCTTTCATATCATAGCCAAATGACATCCTAAAGTGCAATCTGCCGGAACAAAGCAGCCAGGTTTAAAAGCGACTCCTGACCTCGCTCAAGCCAGGTGCTCGTGCCTCTCAGGCCCCTCTGGGAAGCCATGCGTGGGGGTACAAGACTTGACTCGCCATAAATTCTTCCTTGATGTGCTGTGGTAGGATCCACATGTCAGTGACTCTATCCAGCCACCCCATCCATGCAGTGACCAAATTGTGCCCAGTCAGGCGATGGAGATGCAGAATAATCACACTACTCTATTTGTTCCATATGTTGAGCATCGCTCACTGCTCAAGGAATACTCTAGCTCTGCTCTGCCTGTCCTCCCTCTCCCTCTCCACTCACCACTACTCCCTCTCCCTCTCCCTCTCCCTCTCCTGCCCCTTCCAGCTTTGGGCTGCGTGGAGCCTCGGCACCTTGGAGCAATCGCGAGGCGGCACAAATCCTCGCTACACGATATCCTCGCGCCCTCAAATCATAGATGCAAGCTGTGTATTGCAGGATATATTAGTCTGCCCCTAGACCAATCATGAGCCACCTCAGATACTCATCCTCCTCAACATGCTCAGCACACATGTCTCTTCTGAGCCTAACTCACATCTCACCAAATACTCGTCTCTGCCGCTAGGCTGCTGCGCATCCAATAGCCTTTGTAGCGCTCGTAAATAAGGACCACTTCCACGGGAGCAGCCCGGAGTGCTAGCTCTAGTGGTGGCGGTGTGCGCCATCTTGCTCCACTCTAAGTGTAAAGTGGCCAGGTATACAGCCACCCATACTTTGGATAGGCTACGCCCGCATCGTCCCCAAATACCCTCACCACCATGGTCGTAGTATGAGTGCCCATCATATATGCAAAAGCACGTCACGAGGATGTGGCAAGCGCCCATGAATGGTAAAGTCATTAGGCGGCCGTATCTTCCTGCCAGGTTGTACGCGACCACAAATTCAAACACAAATACAATGCTAAGATGACATGATCTTATTGTTTAAAAGGAAATTTGAAAATTTATATCCTAAATTTTCTATATATATCTTATGATCTAAATCTATTATAAATACCTCTTATGATCTAAATCTGTTAAAAAAGAAGAAGAACATTATAATACCTACACTTCATCACCTGTGTCGGGTTTGGATGGCATCCCCAATAACTACCATCTCTTGTTAAGTAGTCTTTTTGTAGCCATCCCTATGGTAAAGCTAGAAAAATTCATGCCTTTTTAGACGACCATAAATATTGGCATGCAATAATAATTAGACAATTGCAAATACATCCTATTAACCATATATACGCTCTTAAGCTATTGTAAATCCACCACAAAATAGAGTGTACAATTTGCTTTTTATTTCAATATTAAGCAAGCTGGCCTAAATATTAAGCAAGCAACAAGTTTAAATCTAAGGGCGGGAGTTTTTTTTTTTTTAAATCAAAGTCTATTAAAATAATAAGGCAAAGCTTTAATACAAAATCTTGGGGGTTGGAGTTCATACCCAGGTATCCATGAGGAAACAAAGAAGCCTTGAGGCACATGTTATGAAACGAGAGCATTTCGAACTATTTACGAAATAGGCATTCCCCGAGGTGACCACTTCAGTACATGGTACGATCTTTAAGCAATAGAAAATCGGTGAAGAAGCGTTGTTTAAGCGTGGGTCTGAGCATTGTTCCAAACGCGACACTAAATGATTTGTGGAGTTAAATCACTTTACATGCATTTGTCCTTTCGCCAAGCCAGGCACTGCGAATGGGGTTTCCATTTGCGATGAAAGCGGAAGCGGTATGCCAAAGAGGCGATGATTTAATGCTTGATTTTAGCACCGCATGCCATCGATGTAAGTGGGTTGCGCATTATATAATTTATGCGAGCATTTGGGGCGAAAGGGAGGACCAAATCCGCCCATCAAAAATGAAGCGGAGAAGCCATAAAACCGCCAGTTAGTTTGCAAATCATGCCTCACGTTTGCGAGGAAACGAAGAAATATAAAATAAATGTAATCATGCCTCGATTTGGGGCAAAATAAAGCATCTGTAGAATCATGCTCTATTTTACAACATTGTAGAATCGTCTCCCTTTTGGGCCCTGTAAGGTTTTTGCAAGACGACTCCGGATGAAGTAAAAGAATAAGAAGCTCTCGCCATTTTCTATTAGGGCCTCTTTCTTGTAGCAAAGTGCCATTTTCTACTTCTTGGGCATCTATTGTAGCAAGAGACTGACCAAATCTTTTGGGTTCATCGGACAATCAACAAAACAAATCTGTTGCATAAGACAAATTTAGCATCTACATACTTACTAAGATCATATATAAATAAAGGGCTGTGCCCTCAAATTCGCTTCAAATTCTTGTCTAATGAAGTATTCTTGCAAATTGGTGCATAAAATGGAGGCGCGATGCATTAGATTCTCGCGTATATAATGGAAGCCTAGATACAAAAGCTAAATCATTTGCAAAAGTTCAAAAAAAACGAAGATAGAAAAGACTACATTTTAAGTTTGAAGAAAGTATTCATATTTTAAGTTTGAAGAAGCCGAGGGCTTATAGCTTGGGGAAATTAAATATAGAACTCCCAGGAGCTTTCACACTCCTTTCAAAATGAAACTATATTATTGAGAGTTTCTCTTTCTTGAATGAATAAAACTCAAGGCCTCACGTATAAATTTTCTGCATTCTGAGGAACTAAATTTTAGAGGCAATGGTTTGACGTCTGAAGTAGGGTCTACTCCCAGAGCCTTTGGAAGCTGATTAGAGACTTTCATCTTGACAGCTTGACGTCAGCAAATTTATTGTTTATGTGGCGTCCCCTATTCCAATACATTTCAAATATACTTCCATGATTTTAAAGGTGAAGTAGAAAAGAGGGGAACTGAATTACATTTGTGTATGGTACAGGGGAATTCGAAAAAAGGGGCTATTTTGGTTTACGTCCCTACATGGTGCGAGGGAGTTCTAAAGTTCACCACGGTACATCCCCATGCATCAGTGGAAATAAGCGGATCCGTATATTTCACGAGAACGCTGAAACGTAGATGGCCGTGGGTGTCAGAGCATGTTTCGAAGCGCCGTCTCTTCCAGTACCCAAAATCGCGAAAAGCTCAAGGAAAATAAGGCATTCGGTAAATTACGTTACAGTACTCGATGATGCGTCGAGCTCACCAGCGATACTCATCGCCCGGCCACAAATAAATCTTGGGATGAATCCAGATTATTTACATTTTTATCTTTGTTGTTCTTGCTTTATAAAAAGCTTGCTCCCAGTTTTTGTTGCTTAGGTGGAAGAGATTCAAAAGCAAGCATCAGACTGATTGGCATTATGAAATGTGGTAGGACACTAGCACGTTATGCGACATTGCAATTTGCGTTATCATAGAAGCTCTTTAACAAATCGAGAATGATTTAGCATCGCGAAAATAAGGAAGCTAGAAGTCAATGGAGTCTGCCGGGGTGTTCATGTTAGGTAATTTAGACCTTCGCATGAGGAAAGAAGAGTTCAATGGGGATTTAGATAATAACTATCATTAATAAGAGGGTTTGATGTTGAACTTCAATGCTGACCAAAGGCACTTCGTCACATCAAAACGTAGAGTGATTTTAGAAGCTTTCGATAGTGAGCAATTTGACTATTCTTGCTTCTTAGTTTTGACGTATTTCTTGGTCATCACGCGTATATGGGACGTATGGGGAGTATAGTTGGTAGATAAAGTCCTCGCATCCAAACGATTGGAACCATGTCATTGTGGAATATCAGTCATGCTAAAATCATCTTGGCAGAAACGAGAGGGATAACCTAACCATGACAAAAGTGCAAAAGTGCAAAAGTGCTAATAATAAATTACACTTTCTATAAAAGAAATAATACACGCGGGCTGATCTATGCCGTCTAAAGATGAGAGAAACATTCTCGAGCTTCCGGATATGGAGTTCCGGCGATACACACTTACATTGTTCGAATACTGGAAGGCTATCAACACAGAATCAGAAGCTTCATCCGGCTAAAAATTGGGTGAGGGCATCGTTTACCGGGGTTTGCGAAGCCCTAATTTCACCAACTCTGTGGATAAAATCAATCCTAAACACGGCTAATGGAATTAATACCTCTGCACCCCTCTGCAACAAACCTGTTTGAAAACATAGATGAACTGGGATTGCATTCAGATATGGCCAATTCCGCTGCAAGAAATCCGCTCTTTTATTTTCCACTGGTTCATCTAGAGTGAACCACGATTTCACAGGATTGAAGAGTGCCCAAATCCGTAAAGTCGAAATTTTTATAAAGAGTAACAGAGTTCTCTAATTCATTGAGGCCAATAGCATAGGGGTATTTAAAGATCAAATGCCTGGGCCCGGCACCCGCAGGAAGAACAGAAATTTCCCTGAGCTGCAGGATTTGGGATAGGGATCCATCTTCACAGACGATGAATTTCGATGAATCCGGTCTGGTACCCAGGATCTGAAAAACAAAAGGCAAATTTACCAGATGGGTCGGTGATAATCTGGTGAGGATGGGCTGATTCTTGTCTGTCGGAATTGGGGCCAGATCCTGCACAGAGATAAGGAGATGGGCGCAGGAAAGCGGGATCGTCCAGAAAGGGATGGCTGTGGATCAAAATTGGCCCTTAAAGTAATTTGCAAAGAGTAGCCATTTGCCGGATGGATGGACAGATGGTGCGCTGATATGCCCTGTGTGAATGCACCTGATTAAGCAGTTCTAGATCGCCGGAGTGGGATTGATTGAAAAGCTTGGAGCATTCCTTCCTTTTTCTGTTCGTAGCGTACAGAAAGCGCCCATTTGGGGTGCAGAGCCAGAAAACTAAACCTCCTGCCAGACTCAAAGCGGCTGCTGTGAGCAAGCTTGGATTTGTGTAGAGATGCGAGGATGATTTTGTCGAATAGCCTCCGATGTAGAATCGCTTCGCCATGTTTCAGCTCCGCAATGTTTTTCGGCTTTTGTATTTTAAGGAGGTTCAAAGCGTTTTAAGAAAAATTCACCTCCCCTTTTCTGGACTCTAATTTTTGGGAGATGCTATTTCGGTGAATGACAGTTTTAGATGTCATATATTATTAAATTCTCAAATGCCCTGTATTTTATAAATAACTGTAAAAATGCCCTTATTTTTTTTTTCATTGTCAAACCCTTGGAGTATATCTGTGCGGTCAAGTCCGGCGATCCAGCTCCATCTCACCATGCCATTTCCCGATTCATTCTAAATGGCCTTTTCTTTTATATATTCTTGAAGTATCCTCCACAAGAATATCCCAACCTTGAAAATAATTGATTTATAATGTTTAAACTCCCATTTACAAAGTTTATATTCCTGCCTCAGAAAATTTCAAAATGTATGGAAAAAGATTGTCCATGGGTCATCTTGCCTTGAGAAAATTTGAGTGCCCCCAATGTCATATTATGCGAGGGCATTCATTGTTTTATTATTTCATAGGATATCTTTTTTTGCCCCCTTTCCAAAGAGGCCCCGGGTTCCATTTGCTCTAAATCGGCATCTTGTCTTTTAATATGTATCAATTTCTTTTTGATTTATTTATCAGGTTTTTCCCCATGAAGCTGAACACTACATCAATGGAGACAAAGGGCAGAGGTAGCATTTTTAAGACGGAATTGTTTCACTCCACGGTAAAGAAGTACGACCAATTAAAAGTAAAGCCAGCTTGCCGTGAGGGCCGGAATCCGTTCACTCATTCCGCGCTTCACGCATCTGGGGCGATACGCTTGTTTATAATGGAGTTTTGGCATATTCTAGGTATGCGCGATTATATACGGAATATGATGAGCTACCCCAAAACTCCCTGAGGGGAACATGGCGGTGCTTGTTGTTGAGTGGCATTTGTCTGAAACCTTCCTGGCAAAACGAGTGAGCTGCCATATCCACGCGCATGTTGAGCTTACATGCCGTCCATTTCAGTATATTTACGGTATTTGAATTTCGATTAATGCTTGATGGAGTTTTCACATACCTTAGAAGCAAGATATCGATCTTTTGGGCGTATCGTTTTGAAGTTATTCGCGCTTTAACTACCGGGCAAAATGAGTTCACACTATTCTGGCGATCCGAAGAATAGTTCTTTGCGGGATACGATGATATACAAAGGCGATGCTTCTCTATATCATTTTGCTTATAGCCACAAAGTTGATTTATATCCTGTAATTAATGTGTTAAAATCATAGTGCTTTTAGGCCTCATTACCTATTTTTATTTTTTTTCGCTAACAAACGGCTTACGCAGATTTAGAAGGTTATTGAGCTTTTTGGTGCAATGCTTCTAAATGATCCACACTTTTGTAATCCAGCTATCAACCACGCAATTTCACCGTGCATTCTGGCATGGGATAATGGTTAATGCATGGGATAATGGTTACTTGCGGTCTAAGTGACTAACAAACGCGGTGTTTCACCGTTTATCATTTAGGTCATAACGCAATATTGATTGGCTTCCTAATTTGATTTTACATCTAATTGATGGATGAAATTTTTTGTATTTAGATGAAAAATTTTGTACTTTCCATGTAGTCCATACTACTTATGTATATGATAACATCTTTCACTATGGTTTGACTTGATGATGATATTCATGCATTATGTAAAAGCAGCTTATATGGTACGCATAACATCATTTGTATCATACTTAGCGTAAAATGTTATAGCATGTAACAACCCGTATCGCTTTTACAATGAAAGTGAGAAAATGCTGGGGCTGACTCCCCAGCCGGAGTTATTTAGCAATAGAAGGCTTGCTTCATTCTGGATCACGAGGCCTGGGCACCAGGGGTTTTCTTTGTGCTTTTACGGCGATGAGCATGCCGACAAGGTGTTGGCTAGAGGAAGCCCGATTTCACGACACAGGTTTTCTTTGCAACACGTGATGAACCTTAGTAAAGATATGGCGGATGATGATTAACGGAGGTTTGGCGGTCCACTTAAGAATAGTTGGTTCGGTTGAAGTGGGATTTAAAGAGGCGGGGATGCATTTTGGGGACCAAGATTCGGACAAAACGACAGTTTTAAGGGCAAGGCGCGTTTGTTTGTCGGCGGGCATTGACGGAATTATTGGTAGCGAACCGCCGACGGGCTGGTTCGAAGCAGAGATTTTATGCCAGGTAATAGTTCTTCTTGGTTTTGATGCTCGATCCCCTAGAGTTAAGGTGGGATTTTTACCTTATTGTAGGAATTTGCCAATTTGAACATTCTTTAGGATGCGGCAAATTGGCACATGTTTACGGCACGTATTAAAGTCAAATTGAAGGGTCATGGCAAGACGGTACCAGCGAACCGGGTGATCGCGAGAGAGATCTATACATCAACATCGGGAGGGCACAGAAATTTCTTACACCGAGATTGGATAAGGTACGGCAGGGGCCCCGGCAAAGCACTGAATCCATACTTATAATTTTGCTCATAATATCCAGAGGCATGAGATGTTTTGCTTGTATGATATCTTATATTTGAAGTTTTTGCATAAAATGCATCACCGCCGAAGAACAACAGCGTATTGACGCTTTAATATAAAATATTCCAGAATTCCATTTCTTGATGTGATCTTTGGAAGTGAAGAGTATTTCGTTTGCTCTGCTTTCGAGGAGATGACCAAAATCTCAAATTGAGCTCCATGGGAAGTACTTGGGGCAGCATACAGCTTTGTTTGTTGGGCTTTGGCTGCGCCTTTCATCACGGGTGGCGAATTTAATTAACTTTACATTAAGAAGAAGCAAGGCTCCATATTGATAAAGTAGGTATTCTCTTTACTCCTTGATTAGACAATTTGTGGGCGGACCGTAGGATTTAAACTCATTTGTAGAAGTACTAAATTTCTGTCACTTTCAAATTTACTGGGTGGCATTGGTACTCTTAGAACCTATCTATCGCATAACATCTTCCGCTCCCAATCTAATAAACATCGCAGGCCGCTATGGGGCCGGGGCGCGCCGGTAATACTTGCTTTATCACACGGGAATAAAATCTAAAAATAGGGTTGTTGGGGTCTTCCAAAGCATCCATATATGAGATTTACCGCGAGGGTCCTTGGACTCAAGAATCGCCATTTGCTACCTATATTTTTGTTATATGTTTTCGTATGCGTGCATGATAAGATGCAAGCGAGTAAATAAATGTTTTAGGTAACTAAATTTAATTCATTTTCGGCTTTATGTATACTCTACTCGCTTTGATCTAAATATACCCCCTCGTTTATTGAACTCCACTGACTCTAGATGCCCTAATTTCTCTATTATGCATGATGTGTATTTGTGGAGCATCCGGCTATGGATCCATCATCTTTGCTAGGAAGCTTTATAATAGATCATTCTTCTTGGGTTCTCGTGGATAGGTTTTGGGCTTTGGGGGAAATTAAAATATTCTCCACGGGAGAAGTGGGTTGCTTTATCGAGAAAAGGCTCTGGTTTGATCATCTAGTGAGTCAGGGCGAGTCCGTAGATGTATTGACTTCTAAGTTTGAGCTCGGCAAGCTCTTCATTGCTTAGTCTTTGCGGATGAACACCCATGGTTTTTACGCACATGGTATCTCCAGGCCGTGATGAAAGAATCTCACCATGGGTATCACTTTCTTTTTGATATTTTTCGAGGGCTTTTTTTGATCGGTGAATTCTGCGTGGCTAATGTTTCGGTCCGCACTTCCACGCAGTATTTCATCATTCTTCTTGCTTTGCTTTGCGGGGATGAAGCAACGGCCTCAGATATCCTTGCTCTATCGGCTTCAGTTCATGTTCCTTTGTCTATGCCATTTTGTTGATAATTCTTATAAAGTTGAATGTTGCTCTAATTTCGTTTGGAGAGGTCTTAAGTGATGCAATCTTGATAGTTTCTCGATATTTTCTTGACGGAGTGGTAAATCGGGCTTCTGGTTAAGCAAAGCTTTTGCATTCAATACTTAATTTTGAATTTGCTTTGTAACATTAACTTTGCATTGCATTTCATGCTGCCGTACCGCTTTGTCATAAAAAGATTTGAAATGGTAGGCTCTATGTTAAATGCCGATTTCATACCAGGCTTGAACCTATCCGGATAGTGGAACATACTTAAGCGAAGTGTATAAACGGCCATCCGGTTTACTCCTCTTTGGACAAAGTTTGATGTGACTGGCTTCAACCCATGGGTAAGAGAAAACACTGAAACGGCCTTTAGAGGCTTCTGAAATACTTGAAGGTTGACTATACATTTTTTAGAGGTTTTTCTTAGTAGCACATATAAATGCCTTCAGGATAACATTGATGAGAGATTTGGTTTGCAAAGCGTATTTGATTTCACTTCCGACTTGTTTGGGATGTGGGGCAATTCGTTTGGATGGTGATGCTATGATTTGTTGAATATCTTGCAACATCGTCAGGGTTCATTTGCATCGCTGCTTTTTGAGTCTATCGCTTTGCAGTGAAACAAGTCCTTCGTCAATTATCATTCAATATATGGCCAGAGCATTACATTGAACCCTAACATACTTTATCATTAGCCCCGCAATCTACTCACTTTGTATCCTATATGTGTGGAACTAGTGCTTGTTTCATTTCAGAATGAAATCTAGCCTTGAGATCAGGAAGGTGGGTCGGATCGCCTTTATGGTTTCTTGTATCTAAATGGCCGATAGTATTCCGTACGATTTCAGGAACAGCGATTAGGTTGTCTAGAAAACTCAATGGTCTTTTCTGAGAAGTTTTCCTCACATTCCCAAAGCACATGCATCACTAGTGTAGATTTTTATTTGCATGCCCGCGATGATCCATCAAGTATGGGATTTTCTTTTCTTAGATCTTTGGTTGATAACATCCCAAGTTAAAACCCAAAATGTTGTTCTCTCTATGGCGCGTCGTGTATTCAACATTGTAACTATATATGTAGAATTTTTTTGTTTTAACTTTGCTTCCAATTTTGAGAGGGTTGTTGCCCGATAAAGTATGCCAAGAATCGCATATCAACACTCTCCTTACCATTTTTCCGATAACACCCGACTCGAATGTGGAGCTATTTTTTTCTTCTTTCATAGGTTCGGGCATGCGCATGTTGATATGTATTTTTGCCGGGCTGCGATATTGCATAAATGTATGATTTTGTTAGAGTCCTTTTGCATCCGAGGCAGTTTTAGCGATGGAATAAAATTTGCTGGTAAAACATGAGCTTGAATTTTATTCTCTCTTTCCGCCAACGCAGGCATACAATATTTTTGATGTTGATGAAGCATTTTTCGAGATTTGTGAACATAAATGGTTCGAGGTTTGAATCCTAAGCCCTTGGGTCTTATTAACGAGCTTGTTTTTGTTTATTTTTCCTAATTTCTTGTTCTTGTGTTTCGCAGTTTTTGTAAGAGATTTCTTTGCGGTGCCCATATGGGAATGAAACAAGTATTTTCTCCATCTTATCTTTTGACTCTAAAATATGTATATTTTTGGATATTGTAGGGAACAATATTTGTAAGAAATGGCTCTCGACTTTATAAGTCTCCAAAATCTAGCAATTAATGTATAATATGAGTTTTGGATTGGTCTATTTTGGCCGTCAAGTGATAAGGGGTAATAAGCCGTGAATTTTAAAGGTGGATTTTGAGGAATTACCAAAGGATATAAAGTTTAAATTGTAAGCTATATATTTTTTGATATAATTTCAGAGAACCAATGATGTCTTACTAAAGCAAAGTTCTTTCACCATGTACATTGCAAATAAAACAAAAGGAAAGAAGAATGTCCAAACTCCATTTCTTATACACCTTATTTCTTGCTCCCTTACAATACATAAGCAATCGAAAGAGATAAACAAGATGAAAAAAAAAAAAACAAACAAAGATTCAAGTTCGGATCTTAAAGGACAATCAAATAAAAAACATGAAAAACAAATGCTAAAAAAGCGGTAAACCATATAAAATACACTTTGGCGTCGGGAGAAGTAACGGCCGCGCAAAGAGACCTTTGTTTATTTTTGTTCCTTTCGTTTGTTACTTGTCCTACCGGCATATGTTCGTATCAAGCACATACATTTGTTAGTCGCACAAATATATTTGAAAGAAGGTTGTGGCCGAGGTAGGAGTTGAATATGATCATTATAAAAAATCTCAAAGAAACACGCATGTGGCATTGTTTTTTCTTTCAACATTTGTGGACCTTTCTCACAGCTTTCAATTAAACCGTAATCCTTAATATAGTTCTAGGCACCTTAACCATCCAAAAGTAGATTCAACTATTTCTAATAGAGCATGTAATAGAAATGGAGTTATGTGCTATTTCCTAATAGAATATTAAATAGAAATGCGCTTATATGCTATTCCAAAATAGCACATGAATCAATATACCATTTTGAATGTTCTCAAATAGCAAACACAAATATACCCTTTGGCTACAACCGACAGGCTAAGAGTAAGTCTGAAAATATTCTAAGACACAAAATATGGTTGATGCACATAGTGAGAAATAATGCACTTGAGAGCCTATTTGGAATTACTAATTGCTTTTTTTCTCAATATATCTATATAAATTTCTAGAATGGAGTTATTGGACATATGAATCTCCTACTTTAGCTTTTGGTTTTCCATGTGGTGAACTGGGGATAACTTTGGGTACCCAAGAACGGTAGAAATTCATTTAGTGTTGAAGATCACTAAAGAACTTATCCACATCTAATAATAGTTTCTTTTGGCGGTGATGGTCTATTAAATCTACATTTCAAAATGTAAACACTAACAACTAAAAGTAAAACTCAAAAAGGCTTAATTCGGAGTATGAGATGTGGTCATATTTGCATTCAAAGTGACTTTGGACTAAAAGTGGGATTCTTTTCCCCTTAAAGTTTGAAGATATAGATATATACGATACGTGAATTGGAAATTCTCCTCCCGTGTTTTAAACAGGCGGCATGGTATGATCCCAAGGTCGTTTGTTGAGTGGGGACGACTTCAAGTAAGTTGTGTACTTAAAGTTTACATAGATGAAGATTTAGTCAAAAAATGTGAGCACAATACCAAATTACTTAGAGGCATCTATCATAACCATAAATTATGGGCTTCTATAGTATTTATAGTTCCCACCAATGTCCTTTTGAAGTATGTCATATTAACATTCCCTGCTGCTCCATCAATACCTTGGGTTGCTCATTTGTTATGTGAAGATGGTATGCAATCAATACTGGAAAGGGCCAGAATTTGAAATAAAATTGTCTTTTGAGCTTTTAAAAGTTTGCTTTCTCCATCTTATGCTTTTTCTCCCCATGTGTCAAGATAACGGTTGGACCGCGTATGAGTCGACATATTCAAATCGGGTCGCTTTATTACGGGTCCACATCTGGTAATCACCCCTCGCGAGAGTACGCTGCGGATCCCATAGGCGGAGATCTTTCCATTAGCCGATATCGCTCCCATTATCGGGCTATACAAGGGATCCCAGACAGGACACCAGAATACCGTAATATACTCGGAGATCCCATTACGGCAACATGGCCGGGGTGGTGATCCCAGGAGGGGAATAACCAGCCGGCGTCAATCGGCCCATGTGTGATTCTCGGCGAGGGATCACTTCCGCACGGACGTTGGGATCCCCCGATGTTGAGAAAAGGCGCTGATTTTAGTAATCGCTACCAGCCATATTTGGGATCCCGAGGCCGTGATCGCATGTAGTTTATTTTGGAGCGCGGGATAACCTTTGTACTTTTTTTGGTGATACCGAGGCGGAAATACTCATGGACAGTCCGTAAGCATCGTGGACAACGATAGTTTAGATTCAAGACGGCCCCTCATGTGTGTTAGTATAGTAAAATGGTGGGGCCCTGAACGGATTCCTTGTTCTGAACTGGTGGGGGATAACGGAGGCCAATATTTTCCTTCCGGATCCCCCCAAACTGGTAAGACTATCCCGAACGGCGTGATATTCTCAAACATGACTCCTAGAAGGCCCCCTCACAAAGCATTTAGGGCAAATAGGCTCAACATTGTTATCTTCGGGGGACTCACCCACTTGTTTGTGGCAGGCTCTGAGAGAGTATCGTGCCAAGAAAGGGGACAAGATTAAGACTATGGAATGCAAGATTTTGGAAGAGTTATCAACCTTCAAACTTGAAGTTGCAACTACGCACCAAAGGAGTTCAATAATAGAAGCCGATGCCTTGTGTAGAAGTGTTCTCCTCGAGCACTTTATCAAGGAAACAATCGAGAGTGAATTAGGGGGCATGACACTGGTAGGCTCCTACCATATTTAGTGACATGTTCAAGGAAAAGGATGAGAAGTCTTAAGTGTGAAATTATGTGTTTGTAGGATTTATAATGAGTTGGTGTTAGGAAGCAAAGTAGTATTAATGAGTTTGAAATTGAATCGAAGGGTATGGCTTTTCATTATCGCAAAGCTTGCGAAGAATAGTAATTGCTGGCGGTCTCATTAAGGATGGGTTGTATGGAAATGAAAAGAGCGTTGGTGAAGTATAGAAGCCATTGGACGCGAGCCATTATGCATTTAGCATTGAAAAAAGAATAAGACTATTAGATATGCATTGACTATAGAGATATAAACAAGCTACTATCAAGGATTGCTATCCTTTGCCTTTCTTGAAGAAGTCTTATATACATGCGGCTGCGGGTGTAAGGAAATATATACTTCTTAGATGGTTTTTCGTGTTTTAAGAATTAATTAATCATCGGAGAAGATCAACCAAAAACAGTCTTCATCACACCATGGTGGACTTTTGCATTGGAGGGGATGCCATTTGTCGAAGTTTTGAGTCCTCCAGGAGTACATACAATCGCGGACTGCATAAAACAATCTTGACAATGTGATATGATAACTACAAGGCTCCTGTGGAGGGTAAAGCAATTTTGTATAGGGGAAAGGGAATATGGGGATCCCATTCTCGCTCGGAGAAAGGGTTTTTCGCGAATCGGCAAAGCAGCCAGAGTGGATCTCCCAGAGGAGATTGTTTTTTTTTCCCTACAAAGAAAAAGTTGGGGATGCATTTTGCCTTTGGCCGAAGCAAATTTAAAGCAAAAGAGTACCGGTTTGGAATTTCTTGCTTCATTTGTAGAAGAGCACTAATTTGATGCGTATAGTACCGGATTTGAAGCTTTGCTCTTGATTTGCAAAAAAAGAGCTCGACATTTGAAGAACCTGATTTCCCAGCGTAATAACCAATTTGATGTAGAGCAAGAAAAGCACAACGCCCGTGAGAGGAACGAATTTGAGTGTAGAACCGTGGCTTTGAGCATACCGTTAATAGAAGCAGAGTAATCGGGTTACCGTAAGTGTTCTTCACCGGGCTAAGGAAATCATCACCCGGACTCTCGATCAAGGTTGAGTGGGAGGGGCACGGAGAGGCCACAATGAAAAAAGATAAAGATAAAGATAAATTCTTTTATCGGCCCACTAAAACCTAGTCCGTTATGCGGGACCCAAACAAAAGGGGGGCATAAGCCTAAATCCAAAACCGGGGACAAACCCCCATCATCATAAATAACATGAAACACCAAAACATGAATCATATCCCCTTTGAGTGCCCTCTCAAGTTTTTCACCAACATAGACTTCTAACCTACAACATCATTAAAAGAGATCCCACCCTAAGCCCAAAATTCCCCCGCTTTTATGTGTGACTAGGTCGCTTTACCTGCCTTTCATCTTTTTGTAACCTACACCAATTTAGAAATTCCTTAAGATTATCTCCTAAAGGTTTTTCATGTCTTTTTTTAAGTGTTTTTGAGTGTTTTTTCAGTTGTTAAATTTCAGGGCGCTTTCGGTGTTTCACGCACACAATAAACAATAACATTACAATACAACTTAATTTTTAATACGCCTTTTAAATTTTTATACAAAAATCCTTCATATTGAAGGTCATCAAGTTCACATTTCCCGTTGAAAAAGTTTCACATTTCAAAAACGGGTCTCCACTACCAACTAACTTGTTCATAAATGCATTCCGCCATTTGTGATGGCACATAAGCCCACATACTTCCGTAAAAGCTTGAAAATGCGAACCTATCCACCTTTATTCCATGCCGCTGCATTTTGAAACAATTTAAAGCCAAATGAGCTTGTCATGTTGTGTATATATATCCAAATCATCACACCCATCACACAAAAGATTCAATGTGCAAGACCATGAACCCCGCAGATTCTACTTTGATTGCAACAGGAAAACTAGGGGACTTCTCAGGTCTATATATCGCTTTAAACTGATTTTCCTTTTCGCCGCCTAGTCGCCGAATCGCTTCTCCTCGCACTACCTGCTCCTCGTCCGAAAAAGGATAATACAAACCACTATAATATGACCGTCAGAGAGCCAAGAAAGGATAATACAGAAAAGTTGTTATGAGCATAAACATGCAGAGTGGAACTAGGACTGCACGCTCACGTAATCTACACGAGCCGCATGCAACCGCAAATAACTCAAGAAACATCTCTCGACTACCAATACAAATCAATAGAGTAAATCCAATGACTCCACTACACTAAACCAAGATTTACCGCCAAACAACCGCACGTGAGCGATCTACACGAAAACCCCAAGTAAAAGGGTCATTTTTATTGGTGGTGTACAAAAGCGAATTCGCACATCGAAGCACCTTATCTCGCCACGTTTTTCACAGACAGCTGCCGTAGACGGGTGTAATGGAGTCCGGCGACGGGCGTGAATGAAGTCTCCGGGCGACGGCCATGATGAAGGGGGGGGGCTTTACGAGTTCTGAACGCGCTACTAAATGATTTGGGGTCGGATTCCTCCTTAAGCTTCCCAAATTTTTCGGAACTTCAAGCTCTTTATTCTCACTTAACAAGGTGCCCTTTCAAGCTCTTTTTTTTTTCGCATTTTCAAGCTCTTTTTCGCCTCGCCTAATCTAAGCTTATGGAGCCAATTTCAAAACAATGTAACAATATTGAGGTTTTTCGCCTCGAAGTTATTACGTAGATTGAATTGAAAGCTTTTCTATTTTATTTGCGCTGCTTCTGCCATTGCTAGGACAGAAGCGCGGAATTCCGCATACTTTGGTCCGGCCTTCTATGGGAAAGAAGCTTCCGCCAGTTTTAAGATGTTTCGAAACAATGGTTACAGTTTGGAAGTGTCCCCTTGAATGTGGGAAAATGAAGATCAAGGACGTCCAACCGTGTTTCAGGGTGAATTGATAGATTTGATTCACAAGGCATAAATTTAAGAAGGGTTAATCACGGTTCGAACTCAATTTGCAAGAGCTGCGATGGCAAAGACACACAAAACAAGGCTCTTGCAAAACCCAAAGGAATTTTTAGTGAACTGGGCTTCTTTTGCATGCGCATCGCACAAGGATTCCGCGGAAGAAAAGGTCAAGAAAACCCCGGCCGATACTTTTGAAAAGAACATTCAGTGATGAGGGATAAGAAAAGCCTGGGTGGAAATGAAGGGTGAGGCCTGAAACGTGCTAATCAAAGCTGAAGAAGAGGTAAGCCAGGATGGAAGGCAGCCCGCCTGCTCGGGTTGCACCGTAGACAGCGTGATGTCGCTCCGCAGAGAAATACAAATTGCATGTGACTTGAAACGCAGATTTTTCGTGATGATCTTTGGTCATCGAAGACAACTGAAATTTTGAAGATAAAGGGAGGACTTGTTAAAGGGTCTTCTCCTTGCACTGCTGAGCATGGAGGCAAGTACAACTTGGTTGATGAGGTTTCAATACTCAAACGAGATATAAAGATTTGATGTAAGTATTGAAAAGTGGCATTCAAAAGCAACTCAAATTTCGGCTCTGTAATAATAAGAAATTTCGTGCCATCAACATCACCATGGGTATTTATAACTTTCCCTCTATCTTCTACTTCTGGGCTTGTGTCTTGTGTGGCCTTGATTTTAGTGATGAATACACCATGCATGTTCAGGGCTGAAGCAGCCATAAGTGGCACTTAGCTTGCTTTTTCGCCTGTGGCCGGATAGCATGCGGTGTTTAGGTGCGTCGTGATGAAGCAAAGGTTTCTCAGACTTTTGGTTGAGCTTGGGCTTACGAAAGTGATAGACAAGTGCTCATGAGGATGATGGTAGCCATGATGAGCAAGAGTCCGGGGAAGAAACAGAAAACCGATGAACCCAAGAGTGGTAAGACCCATAAAAAGACAATTTGTAGTTGATGAAGAAGGTAGCGACTCTCGGACATGGCGGTGTGCCCGAGAGGAGAATGAAGAAACGCATGACCAGGAGTGCAAGAAAGAAAATAACTTGAGAGTAAGTTTGTGCTTATTGAGTTTGTGCTATTGAGTGCTAGATTCTAACTGACTATGACAGATGCAGATGAAGCTAAGCAGAGCCCAAAGTCTCCCAAACATCTAGTAAATAAAGGTGAGTGTTTTTAGCAGTCAGTTTGAGATGTTTCATATTGTGATGCTATTCTTGTTTCATATTATGTTGATCTTGTTTGTTCTTCTTCAGCTGTGAAAGACATCAACATGCAATTCTTAATGGATGGACTATGTGCTGATGAAGGTGAAGAAGCTTTTGGCAGTCCATTCAGTAGCAAATCCAAAGGTATTGTATGTTTGACCTTCATTACTTAGATAGTTAGGCTGCTGACTTTAAATCTTTCTCTTTAAAGTTGTTTCAAGAGCAAAGATCTTAAGGAGTTGGGGGAGCCAACAATTATGCCCAGAAACCTGATGAAGGATTTGCCTGGTGCTGATGTTCATGTTGCTGATGTTCATGATAGTGCTGATGTTCATGATGCTGGTGCTGAAATGTGTGGTTGCTGGTGCTGGTGCTGAATGTGTGGTTGCTGATTCCAATATCATCCTATTATTGTTTGATTATGTTTTTTGATGTGTTTCCTTTTTTATATCAGTTAAAAGCAACAACATTGTCCAAAAGGAAGATGTTATTTCTTCTCCAGACAACGAGGATGAAAATGGACTGACTCTTGCAGAGTCATATATGCTGCAAAGGTTTAAAAAAGAAAAAAATTAAGTTGTATCTTCTGACTGTGGGAACTTCTAATCTTCTAATATGCTATCATACCTATGAAGTGATTTAAGTTATTGAAGATGGGATGCAATTTTGTCTGCTAAGCATCCTGCAATTTTGTACTTGGTTCAATTTTGTATACGGGTTACTGAAATTTAATATATATATCACTATATATATATATCACCTATATATATACAATTATATTGAATGTAGATCTTTTGATCCGGTACGCCCATCTCGATCGGACACGTTCCACTTTGCTCCACCCGCATCTCTAGTTATAAGGGGCGCTTTGGTTTGACTCATATCTCATCATTTAATCGAGCGATGGATGGATTCCGGATCAAAAAGCCCCCTTTATTTGGGGGCTTTTTTGTTTTCAAACCGTCGATTGAAGGGGCAGGTGATATCTTAGCCGTCAAAATATTGCTGAAGGGTGATTTAATGGTGGCAGAATTGGGGCATGAAATCTTGACCCTTGAAATTGGGGCATTTATTCTTACCCCCGATTAAAAGCAAAGTCGACCCAACTTTTTATTGGTATTTGACGTAGCATCCCTAATTAACTCTCAGATAATAAAAAAGGGCAAATCTAGGCCATTCACCTTTGAGGAATAGAAGTGGGTAATTTGGGCCGTCCGGGATCTCAAGGTGTTCAATTAATGTCTCTCGATGAGGTAGCAGTCGTAACTTAATTTAATGTATTTTCCAAAGCTAACGTTTTTTGCCGCATTCCTCTTCCATCTCCCTCCCTTGAAAAGCCATAGCTGTTTAATTTGAGAAGCAAAGGTGCCGATTTTTTTTTATCATCCGGGTTTTTTTCCCCGCATGCCTTTATTTTCAAGATCGGCTTTTGAATCTCCCAAAATCATTCTGTATTTCCAATGTCCGTGCTCTTAACTCTGCTTCAAATACATTTATTCTGTGGATCTTCAGATAAATATGGGTGCGCCAATCTATCCATTCTCGAAGCTAGGGATTTGTATATAAGATCGCGGGTTCAACAAACCAAGAAGACACAAAATGAGGAGAGGCTTGTGGTCACGCCTAGAGCCGTTCTCTATTTCGAAAGGAAGGGGAATCCCGATGCTAGGAGTTCCATTTTTCTTCCGAGGAGTATCTGTTCATGTCATAGAATTGAATTTGCTGCATTATTATCATTCTCGCTTGGTCTTGTGCTAGATTTTTGGCCCTTAGCTACTCAGAATTTGGTTATAGAAAGCGCAGGAATGGGAAGTAAAGAATGACCGGGTTCATGTACACTAGGGAGCACCTTTTGGGCATATTGTAGCCTCCTAGAGATGTGTATAAAAATGGAAACAAACTAAGGTTAACAATTGAAAAAGGAAAGAAGAGCTTATTGACGGTTATAATACACCATGCCGAGCTTGAGTTTTCTAGCAAACTTTCTATTCAATTGAAACAGGATGTCCCAAATATTGAGGATGATGTCGCTTGAATGACTTTCGACTCTCCCATGGATGTAAACGAGAAAAATTTTGTGGATGGTTAGGGAGAGGTACAATATACTCACAGATTGGCTAGTTCTTATTTGGGAAGGTTGTAACTTTTGATTGCCACAGCCTTGTGAATCCGCTTATTTCTCAAATGTTGTAAGAGGAATTTAAACATTCTAAAAAAGGAATAAAAAATTGCAACGGAAGTGAACGTGCTTTCAAGATATTTTCTTGCTGCTTGCAACTAACCATTGAGACAAAGATGTAATACTTGGGGATTTTTAAATGTTTTTGGCCTTGTCTCATTTTCTAAGTTATAGAATAGAATAGAATAGAATACATTATTGTCCCTTGTGCCCCGAGGCCTCTGGACTTGTGTAGCGTAATGCAGCTCCCCCGGGGGGGCTACTAGCTCATCACTTATTTGTTTTGTTGTAGCCTTTTCTCAAGGCTCACGCGTTTTTTCCTATTAATGCCGGCACCTCTACTTTGTTCGGCTTCTAGGCCGTCAAGTGGTGTTTGCCTATATCAAACGATTTTAAGTCAGACATTTAGTATGCCTCTATGATTTGCCTTTAGCAAATCATATCAGAAGCCCTTTTGTTCATGTGCTTCCTGTCTTTTCAAAGATCTCCCTCGATTGCATCCGCCAGTCTCCCATTGTTTCATTCCCTTGCCATTATGTTATGTCTTTGATTGTCCCCACCTTACTCTCCTCGTACTTTTCCCCGATGTCTTAGGTAAGTTGGACATTCGTTAAGCATGTGGTTTTCGGCCCTCTATTTCCACTTTCAGCATGCATTCCCGCATAGCCTCGGCCCCGTCTGTGTCTATTTTTTCTCCACCGTCCTTTTCAATTCTCGTGATCATGACATCCCATCCCTGAACTTTGCTAAAATATCTCGCTGGATTTTCCAAGCATGTTATCTTGGTACATTTGTTGTCCTATCATACGCCTCGGATTAAATATTGATACAAGCCGATTGTTTTGGGTCCTGTAGGTGTCTTTTGTAGCCATGCCCCACAGCTTTTTACTTGCCCATTCTCATTCCATTGGCCTTCATCGATCAGTTTCAAATTTAGCCCCATTTCTCAACGGTCCATATTGCTACATCCCTAAACCATCCACGCTTGTGGTGATAAAGTGACCTTGTTGATTCGTTGATTCGCGATGCTTGCTAACTTCTCTCGACTTTTCACCTGCATTATTTCTTATGATGTATCGATGGTCCTTTTCCCATCTCTCACCTCCATAGGTTTTGACTGTCTCATATACTATGGTTGTCAATGGTGTATTTGCCCTTAGTTTGAATTCCTGTTTATGTAGTCTGTCTCAAAAATCCCTTCTTGCTTTTTCCCATTTCTTTCTGTTAGCTGTTAGGTCCCTGGCTTCCCAGCTTACGTATAGCTGTGTTGTGATTTACTCACCGCGCCGAATAGATAGCATTTAATTTCCCGTCTATTATTCTATTTCATTAGGTTTTCATGTTATAGTAGCTTCCTATGGTCGAATTTGAATCTAGCATCTCCCCTTTCGCTTCATTTCCCTGCCATGTGTATCATGCCCTAGATACTTGTACTCGCATTGCTTCTTCTAATTTCGCCCCTAGATATTTGAACGTTTGGATTATTCACGATTGCAAAAAAAAGACTATTTTGGTTTTTGTAAGATTCACCGTTAGCCCCGCCTTTTCACGTAAGATCTCTAGTAGTTTCATTAATGCGGCATTCCCTTGTTCTTGTGGCCATCATGCCCAAATCATCAAGATATAGCATGATAGGTAAACCTTGGTTCCCCGAGTGTAGGGGCGCCCACGCCCCTTGTCGCTCGCTATAAAACTCAGAGGGCATCTATATATATTCCGAACAGTTGTTGGAGATAATGGACATCCCCTGCTTTGACTCTGTGTCACGCCTATTGCCTTTCCTTCTTCTTCTATTTTGCATATACATTATAGTACAATCTCGCACTGTTCCCTACCACGCCTCTCTGCTTGCATGTCTACAAGCCTCCTGTATAAGCTTTTCCCTTGGTAATCGTATCAAAAGCTTTTCTGAAATCCACAAAACAGCATATCACTTTCTTTCCGAGGCCTCTATTATGCTCTATTAGTATCCGGAGAGTCACTAGGTGGTCTGTTGTTGAGTGTTCTGGTCCTGCCCTGCTTGCCCCCCTGCGGCTCTCAAATTCCACCGCCCATTGCTTTTAATTTATTGTCTAGAACCTTCCCTTACCAATTTTGCGGTAAAATGGAACTTACCATTATTGTCCTCAGAGTTTCCGTGTTCTGTTTACTTCCCTTGTGTAGGGTATGACCTGACCATCTGCTTGGAAGCCCTGCAGGTACTATACCATTGAATATCTCTGTCACCGCTTTACTATAGTGGTATCGCATTTTAGTACTTCCACGGTTAATCCCGGAGATAGGTCCGGGGCCTTGTTGTTGGCCATCCCATTCAATGCTATCATCACTTCCACATGACGTCGAAGCATGGCTCGGGTCCGTTATTTTTTAGTTCAGGTATTGGTCTTTGGGGGTGCCCCTGTCTTATATAGTTTTTCAAGATAGTTCTCCCATCTTTGTTCCAATGTTTGCCAGGATTGTGATTTCACTTCCCTTATTCCTTGCTTTTTTCTCTTTAAATCCACCCCGAGAACTTGCGTGGTTGTTTTTGATTAGCTTGGCCAGCCCCATTGATCTTTGTGATCGCATTCTTATTCCTCTTTGCTTTCATGAACTTTAGATATATCGTCCTTTCCTTTTGGTATGTTTCCCTTACCTCACAGCGCCTTTGACTTTCCTTCTCGTTTCCCTCAGACTCATCATCATACCATATTGAAGATTTGAAGGCATTATTTTTCCTTTCTCTTCCTTCTTTTTCCGAATATTTCCTAATGCCACATTTCTATGTTATGTCATTGGCGCATCTCCATTCCGTCATGCCCTGTGCTCCTCCCATTTCCTTTTCCCCATTTCCTCTTTGATTACTTGTACAAACGTGTCTGCGTGCTTGTTCTGGAAATGTATTTTCAGCTTTCCCCTATCTCTCTTCTGTTCATGTTGTTCTTCATTTTTCGGTTGTTCCCCCACTGTAATTGGGTAAGAGCATGTTAGGGCCTACATGTTTTGGAAACTACCTGGAAAATACTCTGGGTAGTCAAAGATGATGATATATTTGAGTTCGTAACATCTTCTTGACATCACAAAGTACCTTACAACATGTATATACTACTACTCTTGAATATAACACAATTTCTTTTAGTCAATCTTGTAGTCTAGGTACTTTAAAATACAATTATGTACTTGCACAGAAGTACACAGAAAAGTACCTTTTTGGTAATTTTTTATGTAGGCCCTAACATGCTTTCACCCAATTGTCAACCGCATGGGCCTGTGACTCTCCCTCCTCCCAATTGGCCATTCTAGGGTTACAATTTTCGACATCTTGGCCACTGCTCATTCATTATTATCGCATCTACTATACTTCTCCCATGAGCGCTTGACTTGTGAATTCCCCGATCCCCGCCATCTCTCAACCCCATTGGCTATGATGGCCCTGTGGTGGTCGCATACCTCGAAAGCAATGGAGTTCCCTTTAGCATTGATCCCCTGCCTTGTCCTTAGTTCGCCTATTCCATTCTTTTTGATCTTGCCGTTTGGGTCCATTGTCCATTTGTTTCATCTATACTTGTATGTTTGCGCTTGCTCCGACTGCTCTCGAATTTAGATCTCCTATTAGTATCATTGGTCCCTCGCTCCTTCCACTTCATCATGGTTTCTCCCGGGGTTCTAACAGTTCCTAGTTTGTCACTACTCGATTGGGTAATATGCTATGATCAATATTAGATCTTTTTATTTTGCAATTGCATACTAAGTACCATGTATTTTTTATTGACATCGAGTGTAAAATACATGCACCATTTGCTACATTCTCCTTGACATAACAGTGCTAGACCCGCACTCCCTCTTCCTACTTTGAAGTTCTTATCTTTCCAACAGTGAATAGCCGGTAGCCCTCTTCCGGTAGCCTTTTTATGTTATGTTCCCATGTCTCTACTAGACATATTATGTCATTGTTATCGCTCCCCCTCCAGACCTCTCTCTCCCACCTGATACGGATACCGGTCTCCAAGTTCGATTTTCCATATCTTCGGGCGTCTCCTCCTCCCCTCGAGCTGCCCTCTCGGGGGTTCCCCGCTTTTCTTGTTCACCATCCTGCTCACCATCCCCCCCCCCGTCCTTTGCTGCTGGGTTGCAAATTCATGTCGCGGGGACCTTCTTGCGCCTTCCCCTTTCGTTTCTTTCCCTCCTTCTTTGATGGCTCGCCTCGAGATTTATTCTTGTCTTGTCCCCCCGGATGTCCGGTTTTCCGCCCTTTTGTTGGTATCATTGCAGGGTTGATGTTCTCCTTCCCCACACCTGTCTCCTTCCCCTCGGTTTCGGATATCCCCCCCTTCGTCCTTCGTGGCGTCTCGCGAATTTCCCCGGGTATGCTTTTGTGCGCAGAACACTCGCCATTCTTGACCCCTCAGATTCCTCGCCGTTTAGTTCCTTGTTTTGGCTAGTTCTGTCGTGATCCTTGTCGTTGCATGATTGTTAGAGCTTTCTCAACTATGATCCCATTTCTCGGCCCCGCCCTTGGCGCGTCATTCTCTCTTTTTACCGGAATCTCCGAGTCGCTTATATGCCTCGCCCTCCCTCTCCATTGTCCCGATCAGCATGCTTTGACAACGACACCTGATGCTCCTTGAAACCGTCTCCATCACTTCGCAAAGAACTCCCGATATGTGTCCTCGTTAGGTTTCTCATACCCCTATCAGCCTAACGCCATGCTTAATTCTATTCTCGCCTCATACTCCATGATATGCGGTTTTATTCTATCAAATGATTCCCATGCATCCAATTCAACATTTCTTTTTCTAATTCAACCAACCTTTTCCGTATCTTGGCTTTTTCCTCCTCAATTTTGCTCATCCCGCTGCAGATCTCCTCGCTTGTCTTTTCCACCCTTCTATCCTCACGCCCATGTTTATATGGTCGCCAGATACGGTTGCTATTGCTCGCTAGCGTGTTGAGGGCATCCATACGAGGGATCCCGGACTCCAAGTGCTTATCCATCCGAAGCGAGAAAATCTTGGAGGTCTTGGCTGACTTATCGTACCTTTTGCCATCTCTCGCTTCCTCGGGCTGGCTATTGATCGGCCGCTTTCGCCATTGCTCTTGGTCTTATGGGTGTCAGGTATTGCTGCTGTGGGTCGAGACGCCGCTACAAAAATCCGTGGCGGGTTGGTATCTTTACCCGGTTGAGTCTATATATTATATTGCCGAACGGTCCTCTAATTCAAGAATTCAAAAATTCAAAAATTATCACCGTTAATCCCATTTGAATTTGAAATATTGGGACGGCTTTTACCCTTAATTATTCCTCGCCCCATCATTTATTTATTTTCGATCCCTCGGTGTCTCCGTGATGAAGATTTCGCTATAGTGATCTCCTCCCTCCATGTTATGGAATTCTGGGTAGTTGTCTTTATGTCCTTAGTCGTATTCGAGGAGTTAGTTGAGAGGTCAGAAGCTTCCTTTGGCCCGTATACCTTGTCCCGTGTATCAAAGTCCTTCCTTTTTTATTGTATTTTTATTCTCCTTCCTCAGATATTTTGAGTGTACAAGTGGTCCGGATACCGGCTTGGCCAGGGTTTATTTGGCCCCTCGCTATCCCTGGGTGTACGCGGAGGTGGAACCTCTCTCGTCCCGAAGCTTTTCCTCGGTCCTCTTTATACTTTTTTTCGGGCCTCGCGAATGTGCTTTATGCAACTTTTAAGGCTTTTACGATTGGTCGAAGTTTTATAGTGGTCCCGGATTTAGGGGCTTGGTGGGTCTAGCCCTCGCTATCCCGGTGTAATCATGAGAGCTGAGCCTCTCGCCCCAGATCTTATTCGGCCCCGCTTTTTACTCTTTTGATCTTGGCGATCCTCCATTACTCATGCTTTTGGGAGTTTATGTTGGTACACTTAACCGGGGCTGGTGGGTCTGGCCCTCCCTATATACCGGTAAAGGGGCGGAGGTTGAATCTCTCTCGATCCGCTAACTTTTTCAGAATACACTTTTCGGCTCCCAACATTTTACTATATATCTCGCGGTTCCGCTTCCTTTTCATTGCCTTGTGAATATCTTGGCTTCATTTGTATTGTTCAACTGTGTGCTTGTCCGACGCTTTCTCTCATAGACTATATTCTCTGACCATTATTGTCCACCACCTTTTTTCCTTGTTGTTTTTCCCCTTAGCGTTGTCTTGACCCTTTCGCTTGATCCTCCTTGTTACTTTTGTAGTCGATTGCTGTTATATTCCCTCGCTACCTCCTGCTTTTCTCCGTTCATTGTGATTTTATCTTGGTCCCCTACATTGTTTTCGATCTCAAAAGTTGCTGTGCTTAACTATTCAAACAAACAACAAGAAGAACAAGAAATGCAAGATCATTTTTGGAGACCGAAAGAGGGACTCCAAAGATTCTATTTCATTTTGTCAAGACACTTTACATTTCCTACGGACGGATCTATTTCGATTGCCACAAATGAGGCAAGATTCGTGATTTTTGCAAGACATAGATGATAATATGATGATGTTAAAGTTCTCGCCATATGATCAAAATTGGGCTAGAACTTATCACTAAGAGTAAGGAAAAGTGAGAACTTAAAAGTAAAACAAAGGCATAAGTAGTGCGAGCAATTGAAACAAGTCATATAGCACCCCAACCATTAGAGCACGTAAATATATTAGTATTAGACCGGAACAACCGGATCAGAGCCCTCCCTATTGCTCGCAGATATCTTCCGCCTTCGAAATCTTATTTCGTGGCCTCCGCCCACCGCTTTTATCGATTCTTCCTTTTTCGCCGATGTTTCTCCATCTTTTCAGATTTTTTTCCGAAGTTTTCGCTAATAGTGCCCTGCAAGACGTATACTCCGGTGGATTCTTTTCACGTTAGCTCACACATATCTTCCCGAAATCACCTATCACTAAATCATGCTTGTAACTTTCTCGATTGATTGTCGCGTGCATTTGCAGCACTCGGAAAGGGATATTACCCTTTCCTTTGTCCCCGCCTTCTCACCGCGGTCATTCGATCAGCTAGTATCCGAGATAATCTAACAGCTCGCCTTTATATCCATGATCTTTTCATCCCCCCGAAAGGGTGGATCCTATTGCGTATAGACAATGTACCCGCCACAATTATAACAAGAAGTAAGACCTTTCTCCAGTATCGCATACAATCCGCTTGCAGATGCACTGTGGATTGAGCTCTTCTAACTCCGGGGTTGTATGGCACCGCGAGATTTTCGGATTACCTCGATTCTTCTTCCCCACGCCCGATCGATTCGCCTCACGCGACCTCCAGCGCTTTTCCCTTGTCCATCCTATTCCGGTCGACTGCTTATGGATTCTCGCCTCCTTCCAGCTTCTTGCGAACTGAATTGAACCTAAAAAAGACGTAAGGTACCTCGGCTATTTATATGTTGATCGGTTTTAGGGTTTCCTTTTCATCTTTCCGCGCTCCATTAGTCACGCCTTGTCTTTATCCCGTCTATGTCCAAGGTCCGCCATCATTTATTCAGATTCGTGTAGTTAACGCGACGATTCTTTGCCGATATTTTGTGCCGTGTCGCACCCTACCTTTTTTTTGAGGCTTGTGGGTATAGTCCTTAACGGCTATCCCTTTTGCCCCTCCCTTGGCCCCTCTTTAATTATCACCCTTCATCTATTTAAGGCTGGAATTAACGCTTTCCAATTAGCCCCTCCTCATGTTTATCCACGGTTACGCCTTCGCCGTCTGCCGCCGCGGATGCACTACCTTACCGCCACGCGGTTCTCAGAACGGGAATTTTTCTTCGATGGTCTACGATTTCGCGTTATTTAAAACCTCCCCACTTCGGCATCAGACCGGGTCATTCGCTCCGGCTTTTTGCTCTTTCTCGTGCATCTCCCCGCCTTTTGATGTTCCGTTGCTACCAAATCGCCAATTCCTTATGTTGTCTAATCTACTTATGTTTTCCTTTTCTGCATGCACGGACTCGTATCCCCACCTATTTCTTATTATTTCGTTAGTATCTCGCCCGCACATATCCAAATTTTATTGTTTTTGTTAGGTGAGAGGCCTCAATCATGGCAATCACGTGCTTTGCTCATTGCTTCCTATGATATTCCTCATATGGTGTACCTAATAACGCTTCATCGTTTTAGCTTCTCCCACACTTATATATATATTTTATACCAAAGAATCAAATTTAATCGAGACATGTACTATGCCTCTCGTCAAAGATATAATAAGTATGAATGTTGATTCATCTTTCTACCTTTCTAGCTCATGCCCATATCCCCTTCCTTTTTACAAATCATGTCTCTTCTTCACACATTATCGGGATAGGGACCTCCTGGGCGAATAATAGAAACCGCTTTGCACGCTAAGTTACAAAAGATAAACCGAAAGACCGAAAATACTCGTGGCACGCGATTTCACGGGTGACATTGCTTCATCGCCTATCGCCTATCGCCATCCATCCATCGCCTATCGCCGCCATCGCCCCATCATCGCAAAGACAGCCCTATATCCATGAAATGTCCGACTTCAAAACATTGCAAAGACAACGCGGTTTTAAGGGGATAATAGTTGCCCTAAGGGAATCAATGGAAGTATTTGTGGAACTAAACATGCAGTACAATCTTCACGCGTGATCCGTGATCTCGCAAAATGTTTTCGGGAATTGATTTTGGTAGAACCTTGCCCTCTCTTCGATCGATTACGTGGGTTATAGGGAGCTAAAAGCGGCACCATAGTGGAGCCGAAAGCACTTTATTTTGCTTCCTCTAAATCTGGGTTTGCAAAGCCGAATCAGCTGGAAACATGCGCCAGATGCTTTTATATGTACTCAGAAGGAATGACCACAAGAAAATTTTCTTTTCTTTGGCTTTCGTTCTCTTATTTGGTTTTTCCCAAAGCCACCGCATCAGATTCCAATATTGAGTTTAATGACATTTTGTTGGTGTTAAATTTAGTCAACCCAGATTATTCAGCAACTTATCCACGATATTTATTCCGATCCAGAAATTTCTAATGGGTCGCTTTTTCCGGCTCCACCACGATGCCCGAGGATGTGGGGATTTGGTGGTTGCGTAAGAAAAGGAGTTGGTTCAATTCCCGGGCGCTATGGCACATTTGATAGATGAACAAACAAAGTGTGTTGTTATCTTCTAGTGATTTCTCTCTCCGTTTTGAGTTGCTTGAATGGGAATCTTTGTTCTTGGTTTGCTCGAGTGGGCAATGATCTTCAATGGCCGCCAGAAAGACCGTGCTACAAGAAAGTTGGATGCTTCACATTTTTTTTCTATTAAAGTTGACCCCACCGGGAAGAGGATGCGAAGGAATTATTCGACAAGTGAAGGCTTGCTAACTCCATCTTCACCTAGTCGGGGACCCGGTCTTGAACTATGGTGTTACTTTCAAAGTCTAATTTTTCAATTTAAAATTTGACGGTGCTTATTGATATCCTTCTTTGGTGAGCCCCTTCAAGTGCATGTCAATATTAGAACATATGACACTATGCTTACAACAGATATTGAGATGGGGATTGTTGATTATTCAATAATTCACCCCTTTCTTGATGCCCCCGAATCAAGCCATCTCACCGATATTACACTTTGCCATTGCAAGTGATACTTCCGCCGAGAAATCTAAAATGGCATAGGAGTCTATCAACTTGGTGGTTGAATTCTATGATGCTACAACCGACATTGGATTTGTAGCCACGTGGAGCATAACGGTGTGAGCACCGTAAAAATGCTTTTCCATTTTGTTGCATTGTAAATGCTTTTCTAGTTGTTACACTGTTAATGCTTTAAGGCTTATATTTCTTTCTGGTCCAAAGCTACGATTCTCCTGAATTTGCTAGCTTCAGATCTGGAAATACATTTGGATTTGTGTGGTTTGTGTTTATTTATACCGCCCCGAAGTTTCCTTTTACCACAATAATGTGATGCTTCTATTTTTATTCTTTGGTTGATGCCTTACCGTCAGATCGGAGATGCAGGTTGCCCCATTATTCTCGCAGATTCGGTCATTTTTACCATAACAAGGCTCGCCTAGCTTCGTAAACATAGATGATATGGTAACATACTGGTGGTTTTGTGGCAAAAGTGTTCTATAGGAATTTAAACATAGGAGTTTTGCTATTAATAACCTCTTTTGATTCCCATTAATGTACATGGGACCTCTCCTAATTGTTAGATTTGCTGGGGTTTTGTGCAGTGTTGGCGCATGCTTATAAGATTGCTAAAGGTTCATGCACAAGATGCAATACTTTGATCCTGGCTTTTGTGTTGTCCAGTGACCGTTGGGTTTACAAGCTAGGTATGCTCCAGTTTTCAATTATAATGCAGAGATGCCTCAGCTTGGATGCCCTAGGAGACCATCGCCAAAGACATCTTCTTCCCGAAAGCAAAGAACACATGCATGCATCTTGAGGGCATGGGACATCAACAAGTTTTCATGCAGAAGATGTAATAATGGCTGCTTTGGTCATAGCAATAGTGCATTTGGCTCTGGTCAGAGCAATACACATCCCATGACCATGTATATATGTGCTTCTCAATATCCATATGATGGGGCTCCCTCTCCCTAATCTATAATGTGTCCTCCGTTTTCCTTTCAAGATGGGGTTCTTTTAGTGCCGGTTGCCGATGGATATAGTTTTGATGGTTTCCCTTCCTCTCTACCTCTTTGTTGAGACCGTAAGAAAGGTACCGTGTAGTTTTGTTATGCTGAAATTCATATGTAAAGATATTTCCACATAATATTCCAGCAAAAAGTATCCTAGCTTCAATGCCAATCTGGTAACTGAAAGATGACTGTAAATAGAAGCCCTTTCTTTGATCCAAAGAACGAAGGAAAAGAAGAGAATTAATGTTATCCCAAGGTCCAAATATTTCAACAGAAACATGTAGAACTTGAAAAATGGATGGACAATGTAGATGGCCTGCAACTTGATCTAGAATTCCATTTGAAATGTACTGATCCTCTAAATGCGTAAGCATGTTTGAACCCCAATAATATGTCAATTTTTTTAACCTGCCTCCAACTAATCATTGATGTTCAACAATTAAGACATACAGCCTTGGCAGGAATGATGCTCAACGGAATATATGAATCATGCCCCTTTAGGTTGAAGTCCGTGGGTGGAGTATGTATTAAGATTAATGCAGTGAACTGTGGTTAGCTACCTCCCATTTTATTCTAGGGTTCTTTTTCTTTGTAGATCATTTACAATTGTCCCATTTTTCAAGCCTTTTTGAATATGTTGATTGCTTGGATTTTCTTTTTTTTTATGACAATCAGAAGCCTTAGAGCCAACAATGTTGTATTAATATTGTGCATCTATTTGGAGGCACCTAAGGGACAACAGAAACCAATGGAGCAAATAATTTGCAATTGATTATTATAGTCAATTTCGAGTTCTTTGCATTTAAGATTGCCACAACCCCTGTCCAATTCATATGCTTGTGAACATATGGTGTTGCTAACCAAATATGTTGTCTCTATCGTGGAGTTCAAGTCTCCAGTTCAAACCGAAATCAAGTACTAATATGCTCGAGTCTCATTCCACTTTAATCTCAACTTACAGTTATGGAGGTAAGCCTTCATCTTCTGCAGTGCTAGATTTGAATCATTTGACGACCTATAATGCTTTTGCATAAATCTATAACTCTTAAAATAGACATCATAATTGACGTAACATGTTCATTGAAAAGAAATCTCATCTTTATAGAGTCTTTTAGAATAAAGAGGGATCTTAAGGTAATTGAGGGAAATTCGTAGAATTTTATAAAATCTAAGAGTGTGTTTTGCAGGAATGACTTGACACATAATGACCAATTGACGTGATACACTCTCACAATATCCTGGAGAATCCTAATAGATTCTTGCAAAACCTATGTACGTACCCTCCCTCATAGTACAAATACTTGTATATCTACTATATATATAAAATTATTAGGATGCCCCCTTGCGCATAGAGATTTGGATGTACCCATGCGATATAGAGATTAATGCCAGCCGTCCAATTGGAAATGGAAGGCCATGATGCCGCCACCTCATGGGAGAGGTCATGCATGGGCATAGAAATGTGATGGGGGGCATGCATGGGGCATGCATGAGGGCATGCACCACATCCCCGAGCCGTCGGATATGGGGCAGGTTAAATCTTGGCCATCCAATGCTTTTGATTTTGGCCGTTGGATTTAGGGATTTGATCTAGGCCGTCCGTAAAAAAGTCAATGATATTAAATGCCTTGGCCCCTTATTTGGGGCTTTTGATCTAAGCCCTCGGATTTGGGGGTTTGATCTTGGCCGTTCATACAAAGGTCCTTGAAATTAAATGCTATCCTAAGAAGTGGCAACATCTTATATGTTGTTTCCCTAGTCTTTCTTAAAGGTTTTGATGGTGGCGTGCCAAATTTTCGTGCCTCAGAAGTTAATGATGAGGTGGCAATGCACATTTTGCTAACACATTCGTGTTTCCAGAAAGCTCTGAAAAACTCGTCTCCTGTGCTCCGTAGCTCCTCTACGATGTCGGCTATGGCGATACTGGGTATGAACCCGCCCAACTATGGCTTCAGCTTTTAGATAAAAACTTACTCTCATTCTTTCTTCCATTTGCTAGCAGTCTGATTCATTTGCATTGGGCGAGTCGAAGGAACATCCATGGCCGTTCAGAATAACATCAAAGTAAAACCTTCACATCCTAGTCGAGGTATGCATGTTCTCATCTTATCACCATTAGAGCGGATAACTTATCACCTAAGTTATCAATTTCAGACAAAGAAATTCACAGTACCTCTGTCATTGGATTTGAGCATTTGTTTTTGTCAGATATGGTGCAAAAGGGTGATCATGCTTCTAGCTATAAGTGCGGATTGTAAAGGCCCAGGTTTAAATTTCTGAGCTGAATAGGCAAACGGCAAGTCTAAATCTTAAGTGGACTTTCTGCGTTTTGCTCCATGTTTGGGTGCATGGATTCAAATATTGAAGGATACTCAGGAGCCGCATGTTCAAAATGGAAGGACCTTTCCCTCATTGTTCTTATGGCCCCTAATTTCTTTGTAATTTTTCTAGGTCATCTTAAACAAAGTTTAGTATTTTTGTTGCTGAGATATTTAGGTTTATTTTATTTGCAGATCCGTTCGCAGAGGCGAATGTTGAAGATTCAGGTGCTGGTACTAAGGATTATGTGCATGTAAACATACAACCGCGCCATGGACGTAAGAATCACCATGGTTCAAGGAGTTAGGAAGGACTTCAATTACAACAAAATTTTGAAGGATTTTAAGAAGGTACGAAATTATCCATTCTATTTTGTTTGTACAAGCTTTTATGCTCCCTATTATTTTACTAGTATTCTTGGGACTTGAATTAATAATGATCTGTTCAGGAGTTTTGCTGCAACGGTATGGTTGTGAAGGATCCTGAATTGGGTCAGGTAAAGTTTTTTCTTTTGCCTGTGCTTTATTTCGTTTTGACGGTTTTTGGCTTAAAAACTCAAGGTTTTGTATTTTCTATGCCATTGTGCCGTTTTCAAATCATCTTACCTCGAGCTTTACTGGTGGTTTTGGCGTGATACTGTTCGTTGGTTGCATAATAGAGCCAGCTTTGTTGCTAGGGGAATAATGCAAAGGAAATATTTTTTGACCAGGCGTCTAGTTTCTTAGAGCCAGCTTTATTTCGCTGGCCTCTGTTTTGTTTCGTTGCTCTGGTTTCCTATGGTGTATGTATCCTTTGGCTGATCTTCTGTCCTATATTGTTTTGCTTGGTCCGTGGATGCCGAAAACATAAACTGAATGCAATGCAAGTTGATTTCTATCCTTGAAAAGCTATTTCGAGTTTATCCTTGTTCGAGTTTAAATTTGCCTTTTGAGTTAAACAGGTTTTGTTCTTTCATCTCTATGTTACAATGCATGATTCTGAGCTGTTCTGCAGTCTGCGTTGTTTCATTGTAACCATCGTTCCTTTGGTTTCTTTTTGAAGTTGCAGCAAGCCTTTGCAACTTAGAAGTTTCCACTTAGTTTATGTTTAGCTCTTTCTTAGAAGTAGAAGGTGATAATAATATGTTCTAAACCTTAAATTTGTGGCTTCCATAGGAAGATTATGCCCGAGTTGGCAGCCTTAAGTAAGAGTAAAGAGGAAGATAGAAAGATGCAAGCACTTGACAGTCTATTTGTACCAGCACCAGCGTGCAGCTATCACAGCGATCAGTCCCAGCCATAGAATCAAGGAGGTCTTTGTCCAACTCTATCTTCCCTATTTAAGTTATTTTTATGAAAGCTCAATAACTTTTACAGAGTTTAAATTTGTTTGTTGGTTTCGATTGTTCTCTATATAAGGTAAATTTTTCATGTTTTGAATGACCTTTTGCAGATTTGTTTAATTGGACGACTTGGAAATATCCTTCATGCCGATCATGCAAGGTAGGAAAGTCTCAATGAGTTGGTAACTCGTTTTTTCCTTTTTAAAGGTCTGCAAGTTTAAATTTGTTTGTTGGTTTCGATTGTTCTCTATTTAAGGCATATTTTTCATGTTTTGAATGACCTTTTGCAGATTTGTTTAATTGGACGACTTGGAAATATCCTTCATGCCGATCATGCAAGGTAGGAAAGTCGGAGATTGTTGACATCTTTTTGTCAATGAGTTGGTAACTCGTTTTTTCCTTTTTAAAGGTCTGCAAGTGGGTGGATGATCCAGCATGTTGTGCTTATTATTCTATCACTTTAAATAAGCTAAACAGTTAGCTACCCCCTGTTGACAACGGAAATATTCAGCCAGGAACTTGGAAATGCGTCCGGTTGGAACACTTGAGGTGAAAATTGTCCAGGCTAGAAATCTGAAAATTTGAGCCATTCGTTATTGTCTTTATCGAGCTTCTTCCAGTTCACATGGGGAAGACCAAGACAGTAGTAAGCATGAATCGTAATAACATGTTGCATGCGTTGTACTCAAAATTGTAATTGTAATTAGGATCTATATTTGCTGCTCAATAATGACTTGAATCCTATTTGAAATGAGCAATTCATTTTTGAAGTCGAGGTTGTCGCCAGTTAAGAACTCGTTCAGATCTATGATGAAGAATGTTTGCTACAACTCTTATAGTAATTGCATTTCTAAATGTAGGTGCGTCTCGAAGCTCTTTACAATGCATTTGGTCAAGTGCGCAGAGTTGTTGGAATGCCAGCAAAGGGGAATGTTGTACTCACACCACTAGAAGCAGTGCTTCAAGCAAGTATCCAGGAACATGCACAATCATCACCTGAGGTTATGATGATATCTCCAAAAACAGTCCGTATCAGAATATTCTTCGTGCATATTTTCACCCTGAGGAGAATAAACAAGAAGATTTCGCTCGTGTTATTCTTTGAATAACAATTGAACAGGCAGAAGATCATTATCCCCACAGATTATAACGGGAAGTCAGATAACCAAAGGCAGAAAATTAAGGTGTGTGATACACATCTCTTAATATGACAATACAAGTGCTTGATTGATGTTTTGCTTGTGGTGACAGATAATGTACAAAACTCTAAATGTACAAAACTCTAAATGCAGAATGGACCAAACATTTGATTTCCTGGTGGAGGCCATCCCATACCAGTATAGATGGATTGAAGGAAGTGCTTTAATACAAGAGTTAATTTACGTGCAATCAGGCTTTTGGCAGATAGGAACGGGTCTACTAGCTATAAGGTCTATACATATCGTAAGCCTGTTGCCAATAAATCCTTCACATCTTCATATTTGATTTTAGTTATATTCGCATAGATATTACATTTGTTGAGAATTGACTATGTACTCAGTGGTGACCTAAGCACTGGAAATTCGTGGCTTGCCTCTCACCTTTTAGATGTGGTGAACAATAACATGTTTTTTGCCTGATCATTGTATGGCTAAAGCTTCTTCAGTCAATGAGCTTTGGCAACATGAGATTTCTTTTTGTGTTTCTGTTTTGCTGGACAATTTCCAGGATTATTGCAAAATGTAGCATGTATCCAGAGTTTGAGTCAATTTGGAGGGATATGTTGTCCATCTATTTTTTGAGCTCCAGAGTTTGCAGATATTTCACAGATTTATGCTGTCGGAATGCCAAGCAAATATATCAATCTTGAATAACACTTGAAGTGGAAATCCAGATTATGTTTTTCCTCACAAACGTGAGAATGGGAAACCAGAGGTGTTATCAGAGTTGGTTTGCACAGCGATTTTCTGTCTCAGTCTGAAACTAAAACCTTGGTGTATGATTTGACTCGTTTTGTTTGTTGTGTTTCATTATTTCACAAATCAGATTTTGCAGTCTGATATTGTTCAAAGATGGGCATTAGTTGGTTGGCTTTTAAAGTGCTGTATCATGGGGAGGCAAATGCAAAGCTAGCCGTATTCTATGAATATACATGAGAAAGTGTTAATATTATGAATATAGAACCAGCTAACTTATTATGGTGCTTTTGGGATGAATCTCATGCTGAGCATATTGCAATGAGACCTTGTGAACATGGAGATGGGTAAGGGAGAACTGGTTTGTGGTACCAGGATGGGAAATAAAATAAGACACTATGAATGACAATACTTTGTTTGCAATGATGGTAAGTTGTTTCTCAAATTATGCAGTTCAATTTCACTGTCAGATACAGATTCGATAATCAAATTATGCGGTTCAATTATCTAGATGAAATAAAAGGGTCAATATTTGCAATGTTATTCCTCCCATAATCAAGTTCAGCAGAATTTCACCCAGACCATGCTAGTTGCAAGGTTATGACATTTTGTTAGTGAATTATTTTGGAGTCCATTTCTTGAATAATTATAATGGACCTTAAAGTACTTTAAGAGCCTCTGCATTAAATTCGGCTCCGAATATTAATAGAACAATTTTGACATAAATGTTCTCTGAAGAACATTGTTAAACAAACACAACTCTGTAATTTTATAGCATCAGTTGCAACAACTCACAAGCTCGAAACCCCAGGGTAATGGCAGTTTACTCACAAGCCCGAAACCCCAGGGTAATGGTAGTTTATGATTTGTCTTATTTTATTTCATAATGCAATATTTGCTATAGTCTAAATATCAATGAAAATCCAATTTTGCATCTCAAAATATATGTGAGTCAAGAATCTTAGCTGGCATTGTCGAGTTTCAATATCAACAACGCAAGCTTTGTCAACTATACTTTGAAAACAGTTTGGATGCTTGCTAAGTCGGTGCTTGAATGTGGTGGCGTGTTGCTCCATCTTTTTGTGTTCCATATGCTTCACACTTATGGCATGTCAATTGTTCTATATTGCTATTACGAATTATTCTTGCATATAGACATGATTTGTATTCAATGCTTATAAATAGCCTCCAAACAGTTGAGGAACCATGTTAATGTACGGAGAAAATTGGATTGTGCGGACATTCTGATAATGTGATAATATAAAAGAAATCCTTTTAGGGTATTTGTATGCCTATAAGTTAGGAACTGAATTTTAAATATTGTGCATCACAATTCTTTAAACATTGTCCACCACAATATTTATCAAGGCGTGGCATACTATATTTTGATGGTATGTTTATTGCATGGGTATTCTACATTTTAGAATCCTAACGTGAGCATTGAACCATTGGCAATTGAGCCTGCAAATGATGTATTGAACTATTTACTATTGGCATTTGAACTTACAGATTTTTTATTGAAATATTTTGACATAAAGAGGCATCATATGGGATTATAACCATATCTTTCTAAAGTGAAATTTAGTTTTTTTTAGGGCATTTATGAAATGTTAATTGCTATAGCACCAGAGGTGTAAGAGAGACATTATATGAAAATATACTTTTTTGATGTAACGTTTTGTTTTTTAGGGAGGTCATTGATATCAAAAGCAATGTTGGAAACATGTTTGGTCTATATTTAGAGGTCTCCTTTTCTGATACTAGTTTTGTTCTCATAGTTAACTAATGGATAAAACCCACAGAGTGGATTCCTTCCGATTCTTGAAGATTCTACGTAAGTTGTAATGGACATAGGCCTACTTGAAATTACCAAAGTGCATTGCAAATTGCGGAAGATGGAAGCTTCAAACATAAATACTTCTTGCGTAGTTTGCCCAAACATGATTAATTACCCTTGTGATTGAAACAATGTATCATATGCTTTTTGGGAATGCCCAAAGGGCAAAGCCTTGCTAGGTCGGTTTGGAAAAATATTCTTAATTGTATTGTCAAATGCACCGATTGGCCTGTTTAAATAGGCAAACCACTCGGCGAAGATCTGCTCAACATAAAAATGTGCAACCCCCAAATGCAGCTCAAATAGTGCTTATTAGAACTTCTTCATTCTTATTTTGTGGATGAAGAAGTTCTAATAACCACTGATGAATTTCTGACTGGTTTCCAATAAACAATGATGAGCTCCATTGAATGGCTATTAGGCAAAGGATCTAGCTTAAAACTTCATGACTTTGTACTAGATGCATAATACTTGATTATGACTTCAATAAACAAATTTAGAGATTTGCCTAATGCCTATGACTATATGTTAGGAGAAAGACTACGAAATTATATGAAACTATATGGCAATGTTGATGGACTTTGCTTCTACTAGACTTCTTCTAACTTAGTTCTTGACACTGAATTTTAGATATTGGTCTTTTTAAGCTAAGGGTTTACTCTCGAATCTTCATAAACCATAGTTGATACACCCATTGATAATACAAAAACCATATATATATATATATATATATATATATATATATATATATATATATATATATATATATATATATATATATATATATATATATATATATATATATATATATATATATATATATATATATATAGACTACCAGCTCTTAAGTCAGGTATCCAGGCAATGTTTGTCATAAGACAACCCTTGTCAAGGACTTATCAGCCCCTGTTCAAAACAGGGAATCCATTTGGGGACCATGTTCCTTGGATTGTTATTATTTATTTTAAAAAAAACCCGTTCCTAAACATAAACAGTTATTTATAAACAATAAGCAGCAGAATCAGTGTGGTACATTAGTTAAGAATCAACCAAGTAAAAAATAAACAGCCTATTTTGTGATAATACCATATGTTCCGTTGATAAAAATCATTCCAGCAAAAACCCAAATAACAATCAGGTGTAGATTATAAACCATCTTAAATAATAGATCCAGCATACAAATCAGATAACAGACAGGGTCCACAAGCATTGAAGAAGATGAACATTCCAGATTATTATTCATCAGGTCATAGCTGAGACAAATATGCAAAAACCAGCATCATTACTAATAAGTCTGTTTAGAATCCACCATAGTTTTAACCAAGTTAAGAGCTTAAAGACATCTAGCAATCTTATCCTTTTATTTGGTCCAGAGGTCAGATCCAACCTTTCTGGCTAAAAACAGAGAGAAAGTACTTGTATCTTCAGAAATGTTGTGACAACATCCACAACCAATTTGCATAACCTATGAGATTAGGAGAAGTCACCTCGGTTACCTGCAACCAACCAGACCCAAGTTAGCATAAAAAATGGTAACCAGGAAAGGGTTAGCAGGTAAGCTTGAAGTGACTTGGCTCTTCGCCCTTCACCTAGAGTCATGTTTATCTATTCTTAAGCAGAAAAACAGAAGCAAGACAAAAGGGAAACACCTAGAGTCCTATTTATCAATTTTTACAACAAAATAGAAGCAAGACAAAAGGGGAAATATAGATAGATAATACTAGTTTACAACTAGCATCCCTAAAATTAAATCACAGATTTATGCCCTGTATTATTATGATTACTGCACTTCCCTCAAATCCATGGACTCCCATTAGATTCCTACCTACTGCAATAATTAGAACTTAGCAGATATATCAGGCTTTCATTATCATTATTTCAGCACTTCAACAATGAGTCAGAATCTGCCATAAAATTCTGAAACCAATATTTCTTTTAGATCCTAGTAAGCCTACATCAATTGTTATTTCTCAAGTAGTGCAATCATGAGATCAAACCAGTTAGATACTTCAGAAATTTTTCTTTAAATCCACTCAAATTAAACCGAGCATCTACATTAATTCAACAGTCATATTAGGCAAAGAAGCATATCACATTACTAACACCACAACAAAGGGTCAGAACTTGCTATAAACTTCAGAACCAAATTATTCCATTAAGTCATACTAGACATTAGTTAGATTTAAATTGAGTGTTATGCCTATTCATACTTATTATATAAGAGGAATCCTATGAGATCACTAAGTATTGCTTCTATTTTAACTAAGATATAATTGCAGCAGGCTTAAAACAACATTTATTGCTGTTTTTCAGGCTGTGCAACAAGGAACCATAATCAGCTAGTTGTTACCGAAATAAAATTTCATGGAATCCTAATGAACCTGATTTAGTGGGATGTCAATATCATCCTCCAGTTCGTTGGATGCATCCTGAGAATCCTCCACCAGCAGCACATTGCTAGGAGCCTCCTTGTGGCTAGATCCACCATCCAGATTGATGCCAGGCCTAGGTGCAATAAATTTCTTCAATGTTAACCCCTTCCTTCCAGTAGATGTATCAATGCCATGGCTCTTACAAATCTCTAAGAGCTTGGCCTTCTTGATTGTTTTTTGGCCAGGCCCATCTTTCCCTAAGCCATAAAGATCAATCCCATTCTGCTTTATCATCTCCAATAGATCTTGCTTGGTCGGGCCTTCATTTGGAGCCCCTTTTGGCCTAGGCATAGTGAATTACTGAGAACAAAAGCAGATGAACCAAGATGAGGAGCCTCCACATATAAATGTGGACGGCTTTGCAAAAGCCATTACGGTATTCTCTACTTATATATCTCAATATCCTACAGGGAATTCTGCTGAAAACCATTTCCACTGTGTCCTGAAGAGCTGCCATATCAGCAGGTGACGGCTACCAAAAGGGGAACGATCCCTTCATGAAAATCAGTTAGGCATCAGTCCAAATCAATTACCTGTATGAAGCTGGCAACTCTGGTAAGGTAGCGTAACCGTAAGTATGGTGGAGCTGTGGAATCCGGCCAGGCCATATTGGCCGCCGTTGAAACCCTAAACCATATTTAGGGTTCGTGAAGGCCAATGCAATTTTCAGTGCATAATTTTATGAAGCCATATTATAGTGGATAAAAATTAAAAATATAAGTCCAAACTACTAGGTCGTTTAATGTCCCAATACCATATCAAAAACTTGTTAATTTCTTGAGTGGATCCAACCTGTTGAAACTGTGCCTAGCTTATTCCTGCAGTCACCTCACATTATAGCTTGTATCATAATATCTTGTGCCCAAAGGGTCCAACAAGGTCACTACGTTTGTAAATTATCACGAGATTTAAAGAATCTCCGATAAAGCTCAAAAGCAATTAATATTATTATTAGGCCTTAACCACTTAGGCTTGTTCCTTGAAGTTCCCTGGCCAATCCTAACCAGCAACCATAAGATGTGTATCAGTAAGTGGTTACAGTAAGGCAAGTCCAATTCCCATAGACATAAATAAGCCCCTCCCAAGGAAATCAAAACATCATAATGCTCATGCTATTTGTACAATCTTGTCAACCAAGTGCGTCACGTTAAGACAGGAACTATTGGATATATATATAGATATATGTATATATGTATATACAAGAATCCTACCTCCTACCGGAAGGAAGATTAGAGTCCATACTAAGTTAGAATAGGGAGGGGAGTCCCTAAGCTAACTTAGGGACTCCATCCTCCAACTATGTATAAACCAGTCTTAAATGCAAACAAGTGTACCTGCTTAACACAAGCTCACGTCGAATTGTTGCAATGTCATAATTGAGACCAGGGAACTGGTTGTTGCTCAGGAATTTAGAGATATTTCTGCATAAGTCCCTGCGTTTAAAACCCTTGTTGACAAATGTTCCAATTAAGTCCTGTATGTCCTTGGATGCCCTTGATGGGCAGTTGTGCACATACAAATATGGAATAATTTGGGAAATTATGACATTGCATGCCAACATGTATGGCCTGCAGCTATCTGCATGCACAAATTTAGAGGTTTCGAATGGAAGCTTTGTAGCCTTATCATATCTGTAAGTTACATACGTTCCATATTGGTAGTTGATGACCTCAATTGTCATATTCAAGAAATTTACCTTCCAGCCCCTAACCCGTCCATATATATCAGCAGCAGAATACTCAGTGTCATCTTTAATTGTGAGATGTTGGAGATTATAGATATAACTGTCCCCTTGTTCATTATGTTCCAAACCTAGGTACTGTTTGATATGTTTGGAGTTAATACCCAGAAGATCATCAAAATATCTATACATGTTTGAGAATGTTGCTGCCACTTGCAATTTACCTTCTTTACAGAGCTTTAACACAAACTGTAGTTCAAACCAGCCAAGATACAAATTGCACCATGCTGGACTTGAAGCAAACCCCATCGGGATTCCCTTGTTTTGTTTCCATATTCCATAGCACATGTGAAGATAACAGTTCTGCAACAACCATGTGTTAATTCGAATAAAGAAGTTCTTATCCATCTTAATCCAGTAGCTACCATTGTGATCCTTATGATCCCACTTCACCTCAGTTTCACCGTTATATCTGATATGATACCATAGATTGGAGTTCTTATGTAGCTTCTCTTGGCTTGACCAGGATGTGTTAATAATTTTGGTAATAATGTTGCATAGGCCAAAATTACCATCCAAAGGTATGTTCTCATAGCACTTCGCTATGTCAGCAACAAACAAGTCTTCAATTTTAGTTGGGAGGTTACAGACAAGATCATACACCGAGTTAATAACCCAGCAGGCCATAATTTTATCCCTACAGAACAAGTTATACTTGCTGCATTTTTCTTTACAGATTCTTGGCCAAATATTCAGGATCTCATTGAGCCCACCTGCAACTAGTGAAGCTAATTGTGAAAAAATGGTGTTGTGCGCATTGGTAATCCATCTATATTCCTGTTTATGTGCTTTAAAGATCCCCTAACAGATAAGGGAGATCATTACTTGTGAGCTGCCAATCACCTTGAAAGTTCTGAATATCATGCTTCAGGGTCTTAATGAGATCTTCAACATTTAGATTTATCTTAAGAAAATCCGTACTATCCAATCTTTTAATGGCTTCAGCTCTGATATGATTAGGGCAAATAAACGATGGGTTATTAGAAGCCTTATCGATCCCTGAAATATAGAGATTCATGTTTAGCCACTTAAGATTCCTTTGTACATCCTCATCCAGCACCAAGAACTTTTTGGGATGGGCTTTATTATTCTTGATGACTTCTATAGCCATTTTAACGGCTTGTGCTTTAATGCTGCTTTTGCATTCCTCAATCCTTGAGTCTGGTTCCTTGTGCAGGGCAAACCTATGTAGGTCAAAGAACTGCTTAATTGTGGTATCTAATTCAGCTTTAAAATCCTCCAATGTAAAGGGAAAATCAGGAATATGATTCAGCCCCAATTTGAGGCAGTTTCTGAGCATAGTATTGTGTACAATATGCAGATCCATTGTCCTAATATGCCCTATGGCTGGATCAATAAATTTACTCAAAGAAGGGTTGTTACATGGACAGATCATCTCCTCTTTGTTCACAAAAACTACTTTTGGGTTGTAGAGCATTTTCTTCATGTTGCCTATAAACCTCCAACCAAAAGTCGATCTTTCCATAATATCTTTACCAATGTCACCAAAGAACATAATTACTGCTTCAGAGAAAGCAGTAGTATATTTGATTTTATCTATCAGCTTGGAGAAGAACGTGAAGTGGATGAACTTATTTTTATCATTCAGCTTTGTCAATTTCAGAGCCAACCTTCCGTCCACTCCTTTGATCAGTCTTCTTGTCTTCATCTGAAGTCAAGAACATAACTCCTTTTACTATGTAACATAGTAAAATTATTAAGAATGCTAAACCCGTCAAGTGCATTACTAGACAGGGTGTAAAAATTGTTGAGGTAAAATCTCACTTAACCACCAGAGGTTAAGGAATAGATGGATATGTAATCCATATCTTATTTCAGCAGTTAGCGTAGCTTAGGCCAACATTCAAAAAGATTTTATAATGGGTCACACGTAATGTATGGTAGAAATTATGTATACAACATTCATTTGAAAGTATAAAACCAAGAAATAGAAGAATCATGAAAAACATACCATTTAATAGGAAAGTTTGCATTGTTGTAGACCAACATATCGATTTTCCTCCGTGTTGCTAGGTTTGCTGATGGAATCCTGTGCTAAAGAGTCAGCCAAAGATTCAGAAGTGATTTCTGAGCTAGTTTCGTTTCCTTTGTTGTACTTGATTGGCCTCCTATAGACCTTAGGAGGTCTGCTGACCACAAATTCAGAATCATCTGTGAAAAATACCTTTCTTTTGGCATTGTAGGTGTCCCTGGCTCCTTTGTTTAAGCTGTCAACAAGAAATTTTCTGGACTTTAGAGTCTTTTCACAAAGTTCCGTCATTTTTGTAGAGCCAAACTCCTTATTTAAGTTAGCATAATAGTTGTCAGCCAGTCTGGTAGCCATTGCAATCAGAGTATCCCTGACCTTAAGATAGCCAATATAGGCTATGATAACAGGCCTGAATTCGCCACGAATAAGTTGTGTGAAGTACATAAACCTGATCCTGGCAGGAGTACCAGGCCATACTTTCTCCAAGTTATTGAAGACATACCAAAGGGCGTGATCAATCCATAGGATGCCATCAGGGCATTTATCCTCCTCCTCATCATTGTTTTTCCCACCACTTCTTTGACAATTGCATTTAAAGTAAGGGCAAAAGGTGCGCCAAAGCTTGACGATGTAGAAACTATGGCGCCTTTCATCAGTTCTTACTTGGTGGCCTTTTTGGCCCAGAAACATACCAGTGCCTTTGTCACATTTCCATTCAAAAAATTCCCTAGTAAATGGCAGCTTTAAAACCATTCTATCCACCTTACGAACAAAGTTATCAGCATCTTGATGTGTCATGATAATCTCCTCCTTAGTTAGGCCCGCAAGGGTAATCCATGTATCCCTGCTAATAGGTGAAAGAACCCCAAGGTTCTTACTCTTCCAAATAGCCTGGTCAAATTGTTCAGCAAAGATTTCAACCTCCCTATGTGAAAGCAAAGGAACTGGAGCACAGTTGAACAGATTTAATTCTTTGATTCTAGGATCGATGAATTCCTCCTCCTCCAGTGTATCAATTTCCTCCGTAGGTTTAGTTATCATGGCGGCAAGTTGCTCTTCCTCAGGTAACATTGTGAAATCAAACAGGCAGCAATCCAAGCTATCCTGAACAGGTGCAGGTGCTGTCTTCTTCTGTGGTGTGGTCTTTTTGCTTAAAAGTGGAGGATATGTGGCTTTGATGCCATTAGCCTTTTCTAGAACAGCAAGTATATCCATGAAAGTTCTAATATTCCTTACCTCATTACTTGTAGCTTCAAAAATAGCATCATTCAACTGCTCAAACTTATCATCAATGAGTGCCATACACGTTTTCTTCTCATATCCGTATTCCTTGAATTTGCCAACAAGAGTAACCATGTTATTAATCCCAAGATACGCAACTGTGGATAAATCCCCTTCAGCAAGCTGAAGCTCCTTAGCAATAAAGTGCTTATGCAGGTCCGGGTCTAGGATACAGCACATAATTGCCTGTACTGCCTTATTGGGTGCCTTAATCCTCGCCTTTTCATATCCAAGGATAGCAAGTTCAGCATACCATTGATTCCTACATTTCTTTTGTACCGGTCCAGAAATAATCCCTTCCTGGTACATGGAGAACCAAAAAACATGTTAAACTTATATCAAGTGTGACAAGTACTCAAACAATGTAAACCATAAGTGAACATAGGTCCCCAAAGGATCAGGTCGGTTAAACCAACCAACTGAAATCAAAGAATATATATACTACCAGCTCTTAAGTCAGGTATCCAGGCAATGTTTGTCATAAGACAACCCTTGTCAAGGACTTATCAGCCCCTGTTCAAAACAGGGAATCCATTTGGGGACCATGTTCCTTGGATTGTTATTATTTATTTTAAAAAAAACCCGTTCCTAAACATAAACAGTTATTTATAAACAATAAGCAGCAGAATCAGTGTGGTACATTAGTTAAGAATCAACCAAGTAAAAAATAAACAGCCTATTTTGTGATAATACCATATGTTCCGTTGATAAAAATCATTCCAGCAAAAACCCAAATAACAATCAGGTGTAGATTATAAACCATCTTAAATAATAGATCCAAAGATAATAAATCGGATAATGTAGACGGGGGTCCACAAGCATTGAAGAAGATGAACATTCCAGATTATTATTCATCAGGTCATAGCTGAGACAAATATGCAAAAACCAGCATCATTACTAATAAGTCTGTTTAGAATCCACCATAGTTTTAACCAAGTTAAGAGCTTAAAGACATCTAGCAATCTTATCCTTTTATTTGGTCGGAGAGGTCGATCCAACCTTTCTACGCTAAAAAAACGAGAGAAAGTACTTGTATCTTTGAAATGTTGTGACAACATCCACAACCAATTTGCATAACCTATGAGATTAGGAGAAGTCACCCCGGTTACACCGCAAACCAACCGGACCCAAGTTAGCATAAAAAATGGTAAACCGGTGAAAGGGTTAGCAGTAAGCTTGAAGTGACTTGGCTCTTAAACCCTTCACCCTAGAGTCATGTTTATCTATTCTTAGCGAGAAAAACGTAGCAAGACAAAGGGAAACACCTAGAGTCCTATTTATCAATTTTACAACAAAAATAGAAGCAAGACAAAAGGGGAAATATAGATAGATAATACTAGTTTACAACTAGCATCCCTAAAATTAAATCACAGATTTATGCCCTGTATTATTATGATTACTGCACTTCCCTCAAATCCATGGACTCCCATTAGATTCCTACCTACTGCAATAATTAGAACTTAGCAGATATATCAGGCTTTCATTATCATTATTTCAGCACTTCAACAATGAGTCAGAATCTGCCATAAAATTCTGAAACCAATATTTCTTTTAGATCCTAGTAAGCCTACATCAATTGTTATTTCTCAAGTAGTGCAATCATGAGATCAAACCAGTTAGATACTTCAGAAATTTTTCTTTAAATCCACTCAAATTAAACCGAGCATCTACATTAATTCAACAGTCATATTAGGCAAAGAAGCATATCACATTACTAACACCACAACAAAGGGTCAGAACTTGCTATAAACTTCAGAACCAAATTATTCCATTAAGTCATACTAGACATTAGTTAGATTTAAATTGAGTGTTATGCCTATTCATACTTATTATATAAGAGGAATCCTATGAGATCACTAAGTATTGCTTCTATTTTAACTAAGATATAATTGCAGCAGGCTTAAAACAACATTTATTGCTGTTTTTCAGGCTGTGCAACAAGGAACCATAATCAGCTAGTTGTTACCGAAATAAAATTTCATGGAATCCTAATGAACCTGATTTAGTGGGATGTCAATATCATCCTCCAGTTCGTTGGATGCATCCTGAGAATCCTCCACCAGCAGCACATTGCTAGGAGCCTCCTTGTGGCTAGATCCACCATCCAGATTGATGCCAGGCCTAGGTGCAATAAATTTCTTCAATGTTAACCCCTTCCTTCCAGTAGATGTATCAATGCCATGGCTCTTACAAATCTCTAAGAGCTTGGCCTTCTTGATTGTTTTTGGCGTGCCCATCTTTTCCCTAAGCCATAAAGATCAATCCCATTCTGCTTTATCATCTCCAATAGATCTTGCTTGGTCGGGCCTTCATTTGGAGCCCCTTTTGGCCTAGGCATAGTGAATTACTGAGAACAAAAGCAGATGAACCAAGATGAGGAGCCTCCACATATAAATGTGGACGGCTTTGCAAAAGCCATTACGGTATTCTCTACTTATATATCTCAATATCCCGTGGAATTTCTCTGAAAACCATTTCCACTGTGTCCTGAAGAGCTGCCATATCAGCAGGTGACGGCTACCAAAAGGGGAACGATCCCTTCATGAAAATCAGTTAGGCATCAGTCCAAATCAATTACCTGTATGAAGCTGGCAACTCTGGTAAGGTAGCGTAACCGTAAGTATGGTGGAGCTGTGGAATCCGGCCAGGCCATATTGGCCGCCGTTGAAACCCTAAACCATATTTAGGGTTCGTGAAGGCCAATGCAATTTTCAGTGCATAATTTTATGAAGCCATATTATAGTGGATAAAAATTAAAAATATAAGTCCAAACTACTAGGTCGTTTAATGTCCCAATACCATATCAAAAACTTGTTAATTTCTTGAGTGGATCCAACCTGTTGAAACTGTGCCTAGCTTATTCCTGCAGTCACCTCACATTATATCTTGTATCATAATATCTTGTGCCTAAAGGGTCCAACAAGGTCACTACGTTTGTAAATTATCACGAGATTTACAGAATCTTCGATAAAGCTCAAAAGCAATTAATATTATTATTAGTCCTTAAAGACTTAGGCTTGTTCCTTGAAGTTCCCTGGTCAATCCTAACCAGCAACCATAAGATGTGTATCAGTAAGTGGTTACAGTAAGGCAAGTCCAATTCCCATAGACATAAATAAGCCCCTCCTTATCACTATCACTATCACCTTTATCACTATCTCGGAAACATAGGGCAGCTTATAACTTTTAACTTAAATAATATTTTGCTTTTTGGACTTCGAATATTGGCAAGTTAGGGTTTGTTTACGGCAAACAGGGACACAGCCGGAGTTCACTCCACTACCAGACATACGGTTGCAAAACTGGACTTAGACAACCGGCTTCATACAGGTGAATGAGCTGGAAGGGAAGATAACCGTTTCTCAAGAAGGAAGTAAAAATATTCTGGTAGCTGTCACTTGTGGATCCGGCAGCCCCCTGTACACGGTGGAATTTATTTTGTTGCATATTTCCCTGTAGGATTATGAGTAGTATTAATAGAGCAGGCAGCAGAAGCAGCTGCATGATCATCAGCTTCTCTAGGAGGGGACACCGTATCCTGGCCCCCTGCTTTCGGATCTTTGTTGCTCACCATGCCCCGACCAAAAGGGGCCCCAATGAAGGGCCAACCAAGCAGGAGTTATTTGAAATAATAAAACAGCATGGGATTGATCTGTATGGACTAGGGAAGGATGGGGCTGCCAGCAAAACTATTAAGAAGGCCAAGCTCTTGGAGATCTGCAAGGCACATGGTATTGATACTTCTACTGGTAAAAAGGAGATGACATTGAAGAAATTCATAGCCTCTAAGCCTGGCATAAATCTGGAAGGAACATCTAGCCATAAGGAGGCCTCTAGCAATGTGCTGCTAGTGGTTGATTCTCAAGACACAAACAACGAATTGGAGGATGAAGAGGACGTCCCACTTAATCAGGTCTATTTGGTTTATTATGGAAGAATTAACTGCTCTAACTTCTGGAATTTCTGGCAGTAAATGTTTCTTTAGGCCTACCCCATTACTTTTGTAGTTTCTGGCAGTAAATAATGCTGAAATTAGTTGCTAAAATTTGTCACTGAATCTGATTCCTGGTTTTCTGCTTATAAAATAGTAGTAAATGAGATCTGATCTGATCTCTCTGTGTTAAGTTAGATGCATTATTTTGGGCACTAATATTAATCCTTAGATCTTAGGATATGATGTAGGTTGTGAGGACTGAACATATTGCAGAAATATAACTCTAAGGGGTACTGCTAACAAACCTTGATCTTCTAATACTGCTGCTCTTATAAGCTTAGCATTTATATTTCTATCTTGCATAATTATGGTTATTAATTCTAGGTGAAGGGCGATGAGCCAAGTCACTTCAAGCTTACCTGCTAACCCTTTCCTAGTTACCATATTCATGCTAACTTGGGTCTGGTTGGTTGCAGGTAACCGGGGTGACTTCTCCTAATTTCATTGGTTATGCAAATTAGTTGTGGATATTGTCACAACATTTCTGAAGACACAAGTATTTTTTCTGTTTTAAGCCAGAAAGGTTGGATCTGTCCTTTAGACAAAATAAAAGATAAGATGTCTAGATTTCTTTAAATTCAATACTTGGTTGATACTATGATAAATTCTAAGCAGACCTATAAGTGATGATGCTGTTACATGCATATTTGTCTCAGTTATTGCTTGTGACTTGGGATTAATAAAATTCTGGAACACTTATCTTCTTCAGTTCTTGTTGGTCATGTCAGTTATCTAATTTTTATGCTGGATTTAATTTAAGGTTGGTAGTGATCAATACTTGATTGTAACATTTGTTTTGCTAGTTTGCTTGATGGGTTTGAATCTTATGAAAGCACATGATATTTTGGATTGAGACAAGAACTGGCTGTATATTTTACTTGGCTGATTTTTTTACCCCACATAAATTCTGCTGCTTACTGTTTAAGTTAAAACATTGTTATAAGAGTTGATAATATGGGTTATGGTTTCATGATCAAAGGAAATTTAAGGTTTCTTTTTTTGGAATTGATAAATAGTATCTGTGAAAGCAAAGATTATTCCAAGTTTAATTTAAGAACTGTTGTTGATTGATCTATGAAACATGGTCCCCAAATGGATTCCCTGTTTTGTACAGGGGCTGATAAGTCCTTGCAAATGGTTGTCTATGGACAAGCATTGCCTGGATACCTGACTAGATATAGCTGGTAGTATATATATATTTATATATATATATATATATATATATATATATATATATATATATATATATATATATATATATATATATATATATATATATATATATATATATATATATATATACACAAGTGGTTGTACTATGTAGGGTCTGTACGAAGTTGAATGTATATGTTTTGAGGATTGTAGACAGTCGATATATGAGGCATCATCGTTAAGGTCCATGAGATTGCGTGCAAAGAACCTCCAAGAATCTAAGCAGATAAAAGTTTCCAGTGATGTAAGGATTGAACCGCTTACTCGATAGCCGGACAATGTTCATGAAATGACTTCAGGAGCTGAAGCCGATTCATCTGTTCTTTTAGCCATCTAACATGTGAAGCCCCTGTCTGGCTCCAGTCCAGGTTGGTAAATTTCCAATCCATGTTTATTTACAAGTTTTATGTATCTGTATTCCATAAGGATCTGATGAAAATCCATCAAAAGTCATAATATCATGTTCATACTATGACAGACAATGTGAAGCCGAACATGGGAAACATACTTAGTGTGAAAGATTTTTGTAGATTCTTAAGATTCACCTAGATGAGGGACTCCATGAAGCCGACCCTTAAAAACACACCCAACGTGAAAGATTCCCTTAGATTCTTAAGAGTCCACAAAGATTCCCCTAGATTTTTGAAGATCAGCCCAGGTTCCTTTAGATTCTGCAATATTCTATGTAGATTCTCTTAGATTCTACGAAGATTCCCCTAGTTTCTCCAAGATTCCTCAAGATACTCAAAGATTTCCCTAGATTTTTTAAGATTCTCTTGAGATTTCCCTAGGTTTTCAAAGATTATCCCAAGATCCCTCTAGATTTTCCAAGATTCCATTTAGATTCTCTTAGGTTTTCCAAGATTCAATAAAGATTCCCCTAGAATCTCTAAGATTCTCTTGAGATTCCTCTAGATTCTCTAAGACCATATGAAGATTCCCCTAGATTCCTCTAGGTTCTTAAAGATTTTATCAAGATTCCCTTAGATTCCTTTACATTCTCAAAGATTCTCTCTTGAACCATGTAAATTCTCTTAGATTTTTCAAGATTGTAAAAAGATTCCCATAGAATCCCTAAGATTCTCTTGAGATTCCTCTAGATTTTCTAAGATCCTACGAAGATTCCTCTAGATTTTACAAAACTGCACCAAGATGCCCGTAGATACCCTTAGATTTCCTCTTAGATTCCTTAAGATTCTACAAAAATTCCCTAGATTCTTAAGATTATATGGAGATTCCTCGAGATTTTATTAAGATTCCCTTAGATTCTCCAAGATTCTATCTAAATTCCTATACATTCTTAAAGATTTTATGACAATTTCCTTAGATTCTCCTAGATTTCCATAGATTCTCTTAAGCTTCCCTAAGATTCACCTAGATTCCCAAAGATTATCCCATGATTCCTCTAGGTTCCCCAAGATTCTATGAAGATTCCTCTAGATTCTTTAAGATTATATGAAGATTCCCTTAGATTCTCTAAGATTCCATCAAGATTCCCTTAGATTCTCAAAAAAACTAGGAAGATTCCCCTAGATTTCCAAATATTATCTTGAGATTCTCTTAGATTCTCCTAGATTCCCAAAGATTCTCTTAGATTCTTGATGTTCTACAAAGATTCCCCTAGATTCTTGAGATTCTATGGAGATTCCCCAAGATTCTCCAAGATTCCATCTAGATTCCCATAGATTCTTAAAGATTTATGAAGATTCCTTTAGATTCTCCTAGATTCCCAAAGATTCACTTGAGACTCCCTAAGATTCTCTCAAGGTTCCCCTAGATTCCAAAAGAATACCCCAAGATTCCACTAGATTCTCCAAGATTCTATCAAGATTCTCCTTGATTCTTCTGGATTCTCTAAGATTCCACTAAGATTTTTCTAAGTTCTTAAAGATTTTATTAAGATTCCCCTAGATTCTGAAAGAAACGCTTGAGATTCGTATAGATTCTCTTGAGATTCCTCTAGTTCCCATAGATTCTATGAAGATTCCCCTAGACTCCCCAAGATTCCATCAAGATTCCTCTATGTTCTTAGAGATTTTATCAAGATTCCCTTCCATTCTCAAAGATGCTCTCTTGGGATTCCCATAGATTCTCTATAATTCTTATGATATTCTCTGGATTCCCTAAGATCCTATAAAGATTCTCCTAGATTTCCTCAACTTACCATAGATTCCTTGAAACTTGAAGATTCTAAGAAGATTCTTAATATTCGATCATGTTGGCTGCAGCTGCGACAAAATAGCACTAAAGCACCACTCATTGGAAAGTTCTCGACGAGAGGAATCCAATGCCGCGGGTCCCACCTTCATCCGACCCCTCTACTGCAAGCTACATGCCTTTGAAGGTGATTAAATAGAAAGAAGCTTCCTAGAAGTCCACCTTAATAAATGATTTGCCACCTCATTACCTTTTATTAATGAAGGTGCCACCTCACCTTCTTTTAAAAAAAAAACCACTTTAATATTAAAAAGTTAATGGCTAGGATTTATGCTCACCTTTTGATCTAACGGCTGAGATCTACTACACCAAATCCACTTTTTGGCACCTTCCTTGCACCTTCCTCACAGAATTCAAGGGCTAGGATTTCTCCTTCCCTTTTGATCCAACGGTCCATGGATGTGGTGCATGCCCCATGCATGCCCCCCCATGGAGATCCAATGGCTACAACTTCGCCACCTCACCACTTTTCAAATAAACGACCTAGATTCGTTTGAGTATATAGACAATCTATATGATGGGGGGTACATCCAAGTAATTTTATATATATTATGATATATATTATGATATATATATATATATATATATATATATATATATATATATATATATATATATATATATATATATATATATATATATATATATATATATATATATATATATATATATATATATATATATATATATATATATATATATATATATATATATATACAAGTCTTTGTACTATAATGGGGCTATTAACTATGGGTTATGAACATCTGGGAATAAAAACAGTTATTAATAGAGTTGGATAGCTTAGAATTGAGTTAGAAGTCATGGGTAAATGACAAAATTACGCTTTTGTTCAAGTCGAATTCGGGTATCATAATCTCTCGATTTGTCATCATATCCTCTACTTTAAATGGTAGTATGCATCTAGTTAAAGTTAAATTCCTTGACTAATAGCCATTCAATGGCTTCGCCATCGCCTATTAGAACTTTCGGTGAAGACTCCAAAGTTAATAATACCACTACCCCCTTTGGATAGAGTAATGGTTAGCCCATCAAATGAGCTTTAGAAAATTACAATGTTAAAGCATTATAATTGACCTACAATAGTGAAGATAGAGATGAAATGCCAATGTGATAAAAGCTCTTACTTTTTTTTTTTTTTTTTTTTTTGAAGGCAAGGTGACACCATGAAGGTGCCATTTTTTATATTATCGGATAAAAGCGGTACATGCATCAACAATATGGGAAGTTACTACGAGGAGCATACCTCAACATCTTCGCTTCCCATAAGCTATGCTTATTGAACTCCTTAAGAGTTAGGTTGGAAATATTTTAGCAAATCGGATAGCCCTCTTATGGTTTGGTAAAATTAAGCACAAAGACTCTCACAAATAACGAAAAATATACCGGATAAAGAGTCATGTTTTGTAGAAAAGCACGCCACTTGATCCAAAGAGTCGCCGCGCTCCATCGCCCCTCACGATCGCGTTGACACAAAGAGCTCTACGAACATGTTCATTGCATTGATAGAGGATGGCATCTTACATACAACAACCACTTCCTTGACATGCCCATAGCTTGTGATTGCAAAAATGTAAGTATTTCCTTTAACATATAGTGATGAAGGCCAAGACCAAATGCCCTCATTCAAAATGAAGCAGAAGAGAACAAATGCATGATAGACAATTTTGGGTGGCTAGAATGGAACACGAAGGTTTGATGTTCATAAATCTTGAGTGTGAGATTGTCAAAGCTAGGATATTGAAAAAAGTAATTGATTATTGTATTAAATGGTCGTGAAACAAACAATCCTTAGGAGAGATAGATAGTATTCTTAGGGAAAGTGGCATTAAGATAGGAAGACCAATGACCACATGAATTGTGGGTAAGTTACATGTTTACAAATATCCTTGATAAACTTACATCTTAGATTTTAGAGTTTAGGCATTTTTGATGAATGTGACGAGTGAAAAACTATACCAAGTGTTGAGATATAACTTGGATTTGTATTCCTTAACCTCAATGAGTCTAGTAATGATAAGCAAAAAAAAAGCACTCTCCCTTTCCATACAAGAGTCTGATAAGGAATGTACTCGCAAGGCACCTTGTTTGCATAGTGTGCACTTCTTTTTTTTAAGCTTTACCACGTTCTTTAAATTAGATTGTTGTCTTTGGTGAAAGTAAGCAAGGCCAATGATATTGGATGTGACAAAAATTTAATAGTACAATGATGCTGGATGCTAGTGCATTAAAACAAAAGACGCTAAATGTTGCTGCATTTTGGAGTCTTAGATAGTGTCTTCGATAACCAATTGTTGTGAGTTGTCAGACTAATATTTGATGCATGGGTTTTGTTGAATATATTAAGTTGAAAGAAATCATTGCTTTGTGTTGTCCGAGATATAAATCATTGGTATCAACTTGTTTTGTGGATTTGTTTGTTCGATTAGTCAAAGACAACGTGAGCTTGGTGCAAGGCAGTACATATGCTATACATTATAATTCCCAAAGTCAGCTATGTGTAAGTCATCTGTCAGCTATGCCATCATTTGCAGAAATCTATCGATCATTGTGCTACTTGCCACAGAAATGCCATCATTTGCAATATCTATCGATGCATCCTACCTGTTGTATAAGTATACACTTTTGAAAAGCACAAATGTGAATCGGGTATTTTCAACCACATTAGTTCTTACGTTTGGTTGGGTTGCTATGCAAACAACTAGTCATGCATTCCTTTAAGAGGCGAGATCAAAAACGATAAATTAGATCTGAAAGAAAAAGATAAAATGCTTCTACATGGCAACACTAATACGTTTCTTTGACTTGCTGCATTGCCAATGAGATTAGTTGGTAATACAAACATATGTTGAATGCTCAAGATTGTAGCCTATTACCCAATTGAAATGATGATACTTCGGAAAATGTTTACTAGGAAGGCATTCAAGGTAACAATATGGGCACGACACTAGTTTTGCTGGCAGATCCCAACAATATACTCTTGTGCCCTATATCTTACGCCTTCCCAATGTGCAAAAGAAGAAAGAAATTGGACTTCAATGGAACATTGTAAGCATTTGAGAGTGCTCTACGGTGTATTTGGGATAAATACTAAGGACTTTAACAAGTGAATACTTGGTATTTGAATACCAACTATGTGCACATAGGCACTAGATATAACCGATTAAACTAATAATATATTTTAAGTCGCACCTAACATACCAAAGGGCTTACCTCAAATATGGAATCGAAATAAGGAACAAACATTCATACCTTTGATTTTGCTATGATCCAAATTCTAGGCGACGTCTTGGTATAAAGTGCTTCATGTGTGTAACCTTTCCAAAGGGATGATGTGTAACCTTTCCAAAGGGATGAATACGACCAATTGACCACTACGGCCGCAGTCTTTGATTGGCTTTGCCTACAAATTGATAACTCAAATTGGGAATATATATAAACAGGGCAACAAACTTTCTTTCATATTATTGTTGTTTTTCGCATGCATGCGTGATAACCATGTGTCAAAAGCCTTTATCTTTGCTTTCATAATAGAGTTTGGTAGTATCAAATCTATAAGTCATGGAGCTCGTCTTTGCATCTCTGCTGGTAGCTTCGAATGTGGAATTAACCATCCAGCCCTTTATTAATTTCATGGTATTCAATTGGCAAAGTGGCTGCCGACCGGTCTGTTAAAAGCAAACACTTGAAGTTGCCTAGTATCAAAAGCGGAGATTAGCTCCTCAAAATTCTAGATCTTTGATGAATGGGAATAATCAAGAATGCATTGTAAAAGAGAGGTTTCTTTAAGGGTCCGACATTATGAATCCCAAGATTCATTGCTAAGCGCCCTAACGCCAAACCAGTCAAGAAAGAGAATTTGAAGACTCGAGCGCGACCAGGCAAGCAAAAGCCGACATTTGTAAAGGAGGAAAGTGCCACGTAAATAGGCGATTAATCGCATCGAAAAAAAAAAATCAAATGTTTTAAATAAAAAAGAGGGACGAATAGTCAATTACTGAGAAAGTTTCTGAAAGTAATGAGGCGTAAAAGAAAAAAGCATTGTATTGTTGTTTATGATAATAAAACAACACGGACCAATTAACAAACGACCTCTAATGCATCTAGTGGAGCATTGCTATCTCTACCAATAAAGCAATAGGTATCACTTGTCAATATAAGATTCTAAAGAGCATAAACAACATCGTTGGATAACATATGGGATCGCACTTGGATGATGCATCGCGACATTCACATCAAGACCCGAAAGCAAAACACGTAAAAATAATAGCACTTGTGGATCTCTTGTGGTGCAACTTGGCGAATCTTTAAAAGAAGAGGCCGATTTGGCATAAGATTCTATTCCATGAAATAAACAATGTACCTTTGCTTGATTTGTGCCTCCGTGGTGCATCTCCTCAAAACATTCAATAGCTTCGACCAATTATTTCGCGTTATGCCACAATAATGAGATTACGTGTTTGCACTTGTTGGCGAGCAAAGCTTTTAAACAATCCCATCTAAGATCCAATATTTGCTCAAGCAAAGATATTTTCTACGCCAATAGATTGCCCGCAACAAAAAACCAAATAATGTTTAGTTCTACGGATCTTGACATCCCACAACGAATGTTCCAATCTTGACTGATTTAGAAAATAGCATATGCAAATAATTATTTAGTGTGGGACAAAGCGAAAGCGAGAAAAGAAATCTGACCTGCACTCCATGCCATTAGAGCCCCATGAAGAGCCTGGCCGATGGGGTGCTTTTTGAAGTAAACCGGGCAATAAACCACGGTTCCGGACTATATCTAGCACATTTCAGCAAAAGGCAGCGCCATAGCTAGAAAGCTTTCCAGCTGCGGGATGTGCACATATTCACTTAGCTTGCTCATGCCAAATATTTATGCGGCCAGTTAAAGAGCTTCTCATGCATGCATCGGAAAAGCAAAAACCAGATTCAGATGACTTTTTCACATAATTAAATTCGAATTTGACATTATACTTAACACAAAGGGGCAATTTTGACTACCTTCCCCACAAGACTTTCATTAGCATAAGGTCCATAGCAATCCATGTCGAGAAAAAAGTAACGCTTTAATCAACGGCATGTCTAATAAGCTCTACGCATTGACCGGGGAAGAATAGCATCATAAATGCCTCACATTCCAAAGACATCAAGCCCTTGCTTGAAACCTCCAAATCTTGCATGCTCTAGGTCCCAATAACAACCCATGTTGCACCTGATCCGGTAGCTCCCAAGCAGCCCATGAGATATTTAGAGGTGTAGAAATAAGCAAAGCCTTTTATGGCAATAACAACCAAATGAGACAAATACCCATTATTTTCAGATGATCATAGATTCAAACCGATAATAAGAGCGAGAGATGTATCACGGTGTATGGAATAGTCATTATATCTTCTTGCATACAATCTATCTTGATTGGATAGGACACATATTGCCTTTTACACAAATTTCACGCATTATGCATGTCACGACATGATCCCTCTGCCGCCTCATGCGGATTGATTACACCCGAATTTCATGGCACGCTGCTTATATTGACACCCGGGCACAAACAATCTGATATTGTTCTCTAATATTATGCTACTTGGTATGTTATATTGGCACATCAAAGTCACCCCGAAAACGAAATCATATCCGGTAATCAACAACTTGTTGATTCTATAAAACAACTATCTACTAATTTCAAAGCATGTGTCCGAAAGTATCTTACTCTTCCTCTAACATAAACGCATCCACCTCTGAAAAATAAGCACGCTTGTTGGTCTATCACGCCTTGGGTAAAAGGAGATATGTTGCTTGTCATTGTATCCCTGCAAATGTTATACATAATGTCCAAGTTGAATATAGGCTCTCTTTCACAAAGAAGAACATACAAAACAATTACCACCTGGAATCCGATCGACACAATCTCAACATGCCCGTCCCTCATCTCTCTTTGGCCACGCTATGTCAACTAAATACACTGTGTCGATAACTCAATCGATGCATTTACGACAAGGGCGACGATTATAACAAACTTTCCACATCTTTATCTCATGTACTCGTGAGAGAGTTTGTACATTTTAACTTTGGTGGTAAATTTGAAGCCACTAGCTTCAAATATAGTGTGAGAGGACTACGGTTCCCGGACGCATATCTTGAGAAAAAATGTTAGCCAAGCGCCATCTAAAAGAATGTCTCTTAGAAAGTAGAATTTTGTAAAAGTAAACGTATGGTCCATGCCTAGAATGGTGACGGAAAAATTGCAAAAAGGATTAAGATGAAATTATGTAACACAACTAGACTGTAGTGAAAAAATTTAGAAACATGTGTTGTCTCGCCGGATCAAAACAAAAAAATTTGCCGAGAACCGGATGATCGCTTGCAAACCTAGTATTAATATTATAGAAAACCTAGCAATTCCATACATTTTGCCGATTCATGTCATGGAACATTTTGTAGCTAAAAAATCTTGTGTCAAACTCACCTCTTCAAATAGAGTTCAAATGATTTTGCACAAAATAAAAGGTAATAAATAAACACACATTCTTTACAGGTGGTGAAGGATTACGGGCGAGGTTCATCCCACTTTGCGAGTGTCGGGTAAGCCTATGCTCAATACCTTTGTTATCTGTATCCGGACTTCATGAAGATCGGCAATTGCAATTCGGTGAGCTTAATATTTGCAAATATCCCAAACTATTAGATATGCAGGAATTCCGGATATACCAACATCGAAATTGTACTCCTGCAAAAGCACAAGAAATGCCCTTTCCACTAGCCCCGATCGCCCGAGGCTTCATATAAGGCTCGAATCATTTGGCTCACAGAGGAGGTTGGCTACACAAACATAACAAAAGATAAACTTACAAAAAAAAGATCAACTTACAATGACATGGAAAAAATTGTAATACCCAGATCATGCCACATGTCTTTTTATGTCGATATAAAATATTGCGGAGAAAGGACACAAAGAGAAGATACAAAACGTTTAACAGATCATTACCGCGATTGGGTGTAGTATGTTCTTGCTCCATTAGGAACAAATCCGTGACGTTTCAACTAACAAAAGAAGATTCTCGGCAATTCCTCGGCAAGTGTCCAAAGATTCGGCTCACAATCAAGCCCCTTTTGTCACAAACGGTTGCATATTAGAAGAAAAAGAACCATAATTTAACCGAACGGATTAGAAACAAATAAATCACTGATTATCCGGTAGCTATCAGTAATAGACCTCGTTAAACCGAAGCTCCAAGAACGACAACTACATGAGGCAAAGGGAAGTAACGTGTTTGTTCGGGATGGTGAAGGACGTCATCCAATACCTTAGCACAAGTTTGAGCCATAAGGAATGGACGTTTAGGGTTTAGGGCCCATTCCCCGATCTTCCTATTCTTAACCAACGGCAAAAATCCTTGGGTTCGGAACATAATCCCCAAAGTTGCTGGCAATAGATCACTTCTGGCTGTGGCAAAATACTCCTTCAAGAATTGCCACGAGTTCTCCGCATAAATCAATTCCCAAAGATCAATACTCGGAAAGCAAAACCTTAATATATTATCCAACACTTAAATGCTTGGATATGTTACCCTAATGACACTTGAAAATAAAAATATCCAAAGATATCAAACAAACCTCAAACCAAGAATCTTAATAGGAACCGGACTAATTTACGGCGGAGGATTATTGAAATGGATATAAGACCGTAAGGTCACATGCTCTATAATTCACATTTCAGCCAGTTGACTCTTGAAGAACCTAGAAGCTTACGTCTTGGCGGGACATAGGATAATTTTCTTACAACAAATAAGGGGTTTGCGGTTACGTGATTTTTCATTAATCTGCTCATTACTCCAAAGGTAGAAGACCTCTAGTTCCTTGGTCGAATGCAAGGGTTTATGATGGAAAATTAAGTATTATCATCGGTATGAATGGCTAAAATCTCAAATCATTTTGAGCCATGCTATGATGATCGAAAACATATTACGGAAGATCTGATTCCATGAATATCAAAATATAACTGTTGAAGATATGAGAGAAAGATTCATCATATACACATTTGCGCTTTGCACAAGGGAAAAGAGATTGGAGAATTGAACCCTAAGCACCGAAGACATATGCTTTTCCTCATTCTGGGACAGTCTCAAGAAGCATTGCCATGCGTTCTTGCATATGGGCAGCAGGAGAATGCATGATTAAACGTCATGAATCAACAGCGAGGCAAAACAAATAAGTAAAACTTGAAGAGAGAAGAAAAGATAAGCGTAGACTTACCTGCTTTTCAGTTGGAAGAGAAATATTTGCTCCCAATTAAGTGAAAAATCAAACCCATCACGGCATCTCAGATCTGGATCTTCCACCTGACTCCACTACCGCAGTTAGCAAAAACGCTGCCTCAAAACTGAAAACGCTCACACCTAATTGCAAAATACTATGTTAAATGTCTGGGAGCACTGCCGTAACTTTCAGATCATGATGACAGCCGTGGGCTGGATTCCTGCCAAATAGGGAGCGAATGCCTCAGATTTTCGCCAGGTTTGATTATTTGAATTTCATATGGTGCTGCAATTAGTGGAATCGTTACCCCACAGACAGAATCTCGTTAGCTGTAAACTTGACTATCCAGAAAAGACGCACAATCAGTGCAACACCAGAATAGCCACATTGGGGCTGTGCATGTATGGGCTTTTGTCTTTAGATAAAAATAACAAGAGTGAAATGAAATTGAAATTGTGTAAAAAGTACATACGCTTTATCAGTTTCACCAGCAACAGCGCAAGCGTGCAAAAGAGCCAGAAACGTTTCCAGCTTTGGATGGGCACCCAGAGCTTCCATATCTTTCTCCACCTTGCTGGCATGTCGACACCCACATTTGCACCGGATCAAAAAAAAACTTGCCTAAAAATTGACGGATGCATGAGGGATTCGCTTAGTCCAAAGAAATATCAGAAGGTTCATCTATGATTGAAGCTCAAAATCGAGTTATCTGGCCAGAGACGCCGAGTGCCTTCATATTACAGAAGAAACCCGCAGAAGGAGCCCCCGCCACTTTGCCCGACCGGCGACATAAGCAATGGTGAAAGAAAATGGATTTTTTTCTAAGCGGATTCCCATCTCACCGTTCGGATTAAAAAGACTATTACTTCAAAATTAAATGCAACATTAAATATAATGTGCCACCTGTTTACTTAGGGTTCGACTTTACCTAAGGTAAATTGCAAACAAGAGTTAGACTAGGGCCACCTCACAAGTTGGACACTAAATGCCTTGCACCTCATTATTACTTGACATTAATATATGCACCTTCCCTAAATAAACCACCTTTTATACAAACGGCTACGATTGAATCCCTAGAACCCTAAGCGGTCCACATCAAAAGCCCCAAATAAAGGTCCGCATGCGGGCAGTCGATCTCATTACATTCGGCGGGCGAATGATCTGGATTAAAGCCCCAATTCTATCACCTTACCTTCCACGCAACTTCCTACTCAAAATTGGCTGACCAAGATTTGACTTTCCTTTTAATCCGACCCATATGAAAAGCCCCCAAATAATTTTAATCGGACGGTCTAGATAAAAATGCCCCAATTTAGAGGGCCCAGATTAAAAGCCCCAAATAAGGGGGGATGCTTGGGGTGTTACGAGGTGGCACCGTCTGGGCCGTCCATCTCAGAGATGGACGGCCGAGATCAATCTCTACCAAAAATTTGTGGCATCAATCTCTACACCATTTGAGACTCTACATCATTTGTGGCACCCAATATAATTGTATATATATAAGGATATATATATATATATACAAGTCTTTGTACTAAAAATGGGTCTATAAACTATGGTTTACGAAATCTGGGAACAAAATCCAAGATTAAGAATGGCAAGAATGGCAGTATGCATCTAGTCCAAAGTCTTGAAGTTTTAAGTTAAACCCTTTGCCTGATGGCCATTCAATAGAGCTCATCATTGTTTATTAGAAGGGAGACTTGCAATTAGATTTCATCTAATCACTCCACGATGACGAAGGGTTCTTGGTGAAGGGTGTTCCCACTTTTTTCAGTGTGTAGGGTGTCTTTGGCTCAGCAAAGTTAAATTCCATCTCCTCTAACAATGAGCATAGATATTTGGTGAACAGTTTACATGCATCCACATACCTCATTGACAAACAAACTCTTTGATAAATATTTTGTTCCGCTTATCAGCTTCATTTATTTTCTTATTCTTGATGTGTATCCAATTTTATTAGAGGCAAATTCAAAAGTGGTATGAAATGTACAAACAAAAAGCTTGTCCTTGAGTCCTGGGTGAATTAGTTTGGGCTTTCTCAGGAACACTCGATGTTAGACATTTCTGTATAGGTATACACTATTTGTAGTTGAAAGGTGCATTTTGTACTATGAATGGGTCTATGAACTATAGTTTACGAACATCTGAACATCTGGGAATAAAATCCTCTACCTACATTGACATGCATTGTAGGGCCCCAAAATAGCATGTCTTGCAATTTTACCAATGCTCTAATCCTTTGCTTTATGATTACTCTACCATTGGTTATGCTTTTGATACCTCAAGCTCTTCCATATACCAACAATTCAATCCTCCCCTCATCTACCATGTCGTGTTCATCTCGAGAGTGGTCCCATTAGACATGCTCTTAATACACTCTCAGCCCCAATGAACGGCGGAAATAACTATAACGGTCCTAAGGTAACAAAATTCTTTGCCGGTATGAAAGGCGTGACAATCTGGGCATTGTCTCAGCGAGAGTCTCGGTGAAATACACATGCCATATTACCACAAATGAAGCAACAAGTACAGTATCCATATTATCAATTGAATTGATTTTTAACATTCATGGCGACGAAAAGTCTGTCCGACATGTAAGAGCATAACCAACATCCGACAATTACGAACACAAATGTCAATATTCAATTTGTGAGAACGTACTTTGAAATGTAACACGTAAGGCCATAAACATCCTAACACGAGGCAATAGGCAAAAATTGCAAAGGAAAATGCCAATTAATACAATAGACATGAGCTAAGCCATTAGGCAAAAATTGCAAAGGAAGACATCAATTAATACAATAGAAATGTCAAAATGACTTTTGTTGACGAGTTGTCGTAGGTGGATAGACACCTACGACAATCAACAATCTTATCTCTTAGAGAGAAACTTGCACCATAACAGCTACACAAACTCGTGTACTACCAAGAGAATCTAGAAAAATGATCATAAGCTACTTCTATCCTCCATTTAAATGCATCTATTCGAGCTGCCCAATTTCCAGCTTCATCGATCAAATTAATTGCTTTATCAGGGAGTTGTCTATCAGGAATATACCTTGCAGACTAGATGGCAGAATGATTTGGTCAAAGTAAAAGAATTTAGTTGGGATTCCACAAGCTCCTTGCACTGCATATTCTAAAGGTAATATGTTATTGAAATGCGTACTGATCTACTTGGGGATCTTAATAAAATCGTCACTCTATTCAAAACTACTCCTAAATGGCATTCAAATATAGAGGCATAAAAGAGGAGAAAATATCCTTTTTCATATTAATCTAAATTAACTAAAACATCAAACCCCATGAGTGACTTGAAACTTGCACAATCCATCTCTTCTACAAAATGCTCGAGTTGTTATTAAAAAAAGAAAAGAAAAGGTACACATGCAGAGGTTATGCAATTTGTACATGCTTGACAAATCTGCAGAAGACTTAAAATCATTCACATTTCGCATCCTTTCCCTTAGATCAAATGTTTCGCACTCAGAGCTAAGGTCCTGAATAGCTTTGAATAGCTTTAATACTTGTTCAAAACTTTAGTACGGACAACAAATGTCGCCACAAAGAATGGCACCTATGCATACAACATCCAAAAGTTCAAACAATGTCAAAATCTTGCCTTTGCAAAAGACAAACTCATGCTTCACTTTTAGAAATAAAGGTGCAAGCAATAGTTCTTTTTAATACTTTGCCTTCACAACTTGAAGATTTGTTGCAAGGAGGTAACGAGGCTGTTCTTGCCTTCACATAGTTCCCTGCAACTAGTGAATGTGGCGTTGGCCCTATGGCCCTATTTGCACCTTCAAAGCTGTGGCCATAGTCAATTTCGGATGACCCCGCAACATGTAGGCACTGTTAAAAAGTCTTGCGTGCACTGTTTCTTCCATATACTTGCCTTTCGTACTTTCTGTTCCTTCCATATACTTGCCTTTATTTGCAACTTGAAGGCTGAAACCGATGTTCATGTTGCATCCGCATGGAACATTTTAAAGTTTAATGTTGAAAGGGTGCACATAAAGGGAATCTATAAGCATAAACATATGGAGTAGCATTCATCATGAAGACAAACCCAGCACCTCAAATGCAAATGTTAACGACCATGTTTCTAAAAAAAGGGATTGATCGAGGAAACCAAATAAGGATGGTTATTTTAGTCCAGTAATTGAAGCCCTTTAGAATGGGGATGAGATTGATCATTACTAATTCAAGGATTGAAGTGCTCTATTACAATCGATAAATTTTTTGAAGCTCATGATTGCCAACAATTCTTCTAAAGCTTATAATGCATGTACACCCTCATAGCATGAACCCCAACCATCATTTCTAAATCATAGGGAGGGTAATTTACTCCGCCTAAATTTAGTTTTCTCAGAACTCATTTTTACACTATTGCACAGGTCGCCGTCTTGCATCAAGACCCCTCCAATAGCAACTTCAGAAGCATCCGTCACAACTTGGGATTGTTTATCCATCTCGGGGATTTCCAATACAGAGCAATTGCGATGTTTATTTAAGCACAACAAAACGGGTTCAATATCATCCCAAGGTGGTCAGCCGTTTCGTGATACGTTGAGAGAGGCTATAAAGTTTATCGACCTTAATGTGAACAATTCCACAAAGTTCACAATAGTTTTCTTTGTGGTGCATTCCTTCTAGTTCATGTTACAATGGACCGTAGGCCATGGAGTTAGATGCAAATGATCCTCTTCAACAAGCATTTTGGAAACAAACGAACTTATCAACTAAATGCACCGTGGCAACATGACCAAGAAAAATGTAAGTGAGCGCAAAGATATAAGACAAAGCTTTTGGCTGGACGGGGAAGGGATCTATGCTTACTGACAATAAACTTTCCCCAGATCCACAGGTCGCTCCATCACATCTTTAATTTTCTTTGCCTTAGCATATAACTTTTAAGATACAACCAAACAATGGATGGACCAATAAGTTCCTTCGCTTAGAAAGGAGATAAAATAAATTTCTAGAACCAGCAGATTTCCTAGTCATTTCAGGCTGGGGACCCATTGTAGATGAAAGGTAGAAATTCCAAAATATGGAACAAACATGACATGAATGCAACCCTTGTTTTGAACGGCAAAGCTGCAAACATATAATACTTGTCGGTGTATGAAGTAAAAAAATGAATATGATCTTATACACAATAAGTTGAGCAGGAGTCACTTTGAATGACAGACCTTAAAATGCATCCAAATATGGCTTTCATGACATGCAAGTTTTCAACTCTTGCAAATGTCACCTTAGAAGTGAATAATCCCGTGATTGGCAATACTTAGTGATATGTGCAACTTCAAGTCCAGCATACTATTAGAGACTTGTATCACTAACTGACCTGTTAAATGGGGCCTACTGCCCACAAGTATATGTTTGAAACCACGCTTGATGGCACGGATAGAAAGTGCTCCAAGTCGTTTATCAGGAATATCACGAGGAGATCCAAAAGCTCGCTCAATTAGATCTGTAGTTATGCCCCATCTTGGTTACACTGCCTGTTCTTTTGCATTTACACTTGTACATGCCTAACATCTATTGAATCTTATGCTTGTAAAATGGCAGTCCAAGATTACACAGTGCTTAAGCAGTTAACAGTCACTAACTTACGCCCATGGAATCTAGCTCTAACTAATGTGCATAACTATGTATGTTTGGACTTTCTGATTGGAAATATCTTTTTACTGCTTTGCAACAGAATGTCACTTCAGCAAACGCATTAAGAAAGTAGAGTTGAATGAATTCTTCTCCGGTCAACTTTTTGGACAATTCATAGCTCAAAAAAAGTGCAAAAACTCCCGACCTCCATTTGACTATGAAGCTTGACTTCATGTAGAGATTTGTATAATATGTATGTCCTTTCGACTTTTAGATAAGATTTCATGCTTTTCTAGCATCGCGACTTCGCGAAGAACTTATCGCTCACACAAGGCATTTCTACGTAAAATGATAAGCACAGGGAAGCCACTCACCCAAAATTTACAACACTTGCAGTGAATCCAGAACTTCCAACCTCAGACATGATTCTGTCAGGCACGATGTCCAAATATGCACAAAAGACACAACTTGAAATTGTACCACTAACTAAAGTCGACAGGGCCTTATCCTGATATTGCTTGGGAAGTTCATGCAGTTGGCCTTGCCACAAACTATTCCTTGCGAAAACAACCAAGATAACGCATGGACCAAGAACTACCTGATTTAGCCCAACCTGCAAGGATAAGACATTAAATTTTGAGTATAGGAACCTACCAACTAAAATGGGATATATTCAGTAGCCTCCATACTAACCTTCAATGTGAGGTTAAGAGGACTCTTTGCCGGCAGGAAGCGATCCAATAGCTCATACCATGCATGTGATCCAGGTCCATAAAGAAGAAATCCATATGTGCCCATTCTCAATGCCCTCGGCCAGTCGTGATCTTTACATTTTTCCAACGCCTGTTGTTAACAGATAAAATGAAGGAGACATAGCAGTTTTTGGAAAACCAAGATCTGGAAACACAATAAGAATAACCGCCCTACAATAGTTTCACATGATGCTATATGCCAAACACAAGCTTTCAGTTCGAGATAATATTCTGCAACAGAAGAGCAAATGTATCAGTTCTTGCAGAAAAATTCATAAAATAGATGGGTTAGCTGGAATCTTACCTATCTGAACCAAGACGTGTCTACCACAGTAGAAGATGAAAAAAAGCTTATGAAAATCTTGGCACAAAAACATTTGAGGTGAGACATTGCACTGCAAATCTTGGCAGTAAACAAAAAATCCGTAAAACATTTGTGGAGTGAGAGAGCCTCCAACTCTCGACCTCAGGATTTCACGTAGCTATGAGACCTCCCATTAAAGAAATGATCTGCCGTTTGTGTTCTAGAAGAAATGATCCATCCACTAAATCTGGCGCCTGGCAAAACCGGAGACCACACAGGGTAAGGATCAACAACAAAAACCTTAAAAAAAACCCCTTCATGCATCATATGATCGGATCTGCCTCACCATACAATCGGATACGCGAGAGTGCTCTGCATGACCATGTTGATTCAGGAAACTGGCGGAGAAGGCAACTGGCTTCAAAAATCTAATCTGCAACTGGTTGAACTCCATTCAAACGTATCTCTTCTTGGCTTGTGCATTATGAAACATCAATGTCAAGAAGAAAATGGAGAAATAACTGCTACAATGGATCTTCAAAACAAAAGCCCTAATAATGCATTGAATATGGAGTATCAATAGAGTTATGAAATCTTCTAGCAGGCTTTTATTCAGTATACCAAGCATGTCATTGCTTAATTCTACTGATCCACAAATAAGGCACATGTAAAAGCATCATCCTCACCAGTTGAAGGAGACGATGGTGCTGATTTTTCTAGGGTCTCTGCAAGTGGAACACCTTCAGAGGAAAGAAACGAGAGGACCAGACCTTGTTCAAGCAATGCACGCTCATAAACACTTAGTCTTGGTTTTTGGGCTGAAGTAGTTTGTATAGCAGTCTATTTAGCCAATTGAGCACCTATAGCAGCTTTGAATAATCAAATATCATTTCATGCCTTGTTTGGCAGAAAACCTAATGTGGAAAATCTCAAAGTACATGGTTCTTTGGATTATTCAACCATATCTATAGAGTCGCTCAAGAAACAGATAAAAGCTTGCTAATCGAGCCGTCAACTGCATATTTCTAGATGCAGAAGTGCAAAATTTATGGAAATTGTGGAGTATGATTGACCTGATCAGCTAGATCTTCAATCTCATGCAGAACTTATTCAGCAATGAGAAAAATATCCACAAGACACACAAACAAAAAGCCGAAGCAACAAATCAATAAATAATATATGATCAGGATACCAAGAACACTTTGCTTTGTCTTCAAACATTAACTAGTTGTGAGATGTGGATCAAACAACCACCTTTAGCAATAACCATCTGTAAGTGCAAAAATCTACTCCTGCAATGTGAGGAACCAAAGACGCAGGTGTAAATCTTAAGATTTCCTTCACAACTATTTCCGTGTATTTCATCTGTGTAAGGTGGTCAGGAGTAATGGAGGCAAGAGGATCAGTGGAGCAGAGCACAGGTTTATGGATTTTCGGCAACATGTAAACTCTGCCAGCCATTTGTTACATTATTGCAGACTGCAAGGCTCCATTTTATTTTAATCGTAGTAGCAGCAAAAGCCAATCGCAATTCATTTCTGCTGCTCACAAATGTGTACTACACAATTATTTGCTATCAACATGCTGATGGGACACAAGTTTGAGCTTGCAACGTAAGTTATTTTGTACACTTGAGCTTCTAACACTAAAATGCAAACTGACCTGGGGTTCGAAGGAGCACAAATAGTCCTGAATGGCTTTCAATTTCCCCATCAGATCGCCTTCTTTCTGCAAATTTGAACAGATGTGGTAGGTAATAACACAGACAATCAACCAAATTGAACTTCCCACCACAAATGGAACTAAATAATAGGGGTGATTACTTCTATCGCAGGGGAGTTCATTATCAATTTCAAGTGGCACCTAAGCCGCGGAAGAAAACTCGAACTTGGGATAAAGAAGCTCATGCCCGCACCTAAACCAAAATCTCTTGTTTGAGACCTAGATTGAAATCATATATTTGAAACCTCGATTTCTGGACATTCTCAAAGCCTAAACATTCTTGTTGGGCCAATCTATTTATAAAAGCTGTGCAAGATAGAAAATGCAATTGGGAAAAAGTAACAAGGAAAAAAATGGCATGGATAGACCTATGGTGCAAAATCCAACTCTGTTTTGAGGATTTAGAAGATCAGGAACCTGGCCAATTTGCAAACACACGAAAAATAAACTTAACATAAAGATTAACGAATTTGCTACTTATCAAAGACTGAAATAATTCTGTGGTTATTTTCCAGGAGACATGAATCAAGGCATTCAACGGGAAATTAAGACCATTCCAATTCCAGCAAAGCTTACTTTTATCAAGAGATTCCAATGCATCTCCATCAGCTTATATGCTTAATGCATCAAGGAAATACATGTGCTGCCAATTCTGACCGTTCCTCTAGTAGGCCATTGCAGATAATAGTCCGTTGCAGCATAAAGGTACCAAATTCGTCATATAACACTGTGCACAAATGGAAGGCCATTGACACTTTGAGCAAATATAAAGCACAACCGAGACAGTTATAAACTTCTAACAAAATGCCATGCTTAACTTTACGACAGATTATAGCTAAATCCATAAGCAAAGCTTTTGTGTGGCAATAAGCCTCCGTAATAAGGGGCCTGATTACCTATAACAGTCTTCCAAATGCCAACTCTATCTTTTTGAGCATGTCCAGTGTCTTGTCTGGGCAAATTATATAGATTCCTGTACTAGCTATAAACTATAATGGCTTGCGATTGATACATGCATTCACCATGTCCATTCGCCAACGTGAACCTAGTTGGTTTTGATCTTATCTTGATAGCGCTTTTATAGTTCAAATTGTTGGAAAAGAAATGTCTGCAATCACACACGAATGCACTACATGAATTGATCAAGTTTTTCGCGTGTTCAAGCTCAGATAGCATTCTACCTTTTTCTGTTTTTACACACAAATGCACTTTGGGATGACTATTGGAGGCTTCCTAATTATCAATTTTCTCGTATGAGGTAGGCTGAGTAGGCTATTCTTTGCAAGAAAGCCTTCCCAAATGTTGCAAAACCCTGTCTTTTCATTTTTCTGATATCAGGAAAATCTTGTCTTCCATTTCCTTTATTTACACCTCTTTAACTAGGCCAGTGGACAATTAAAAAGGCTGTCGCATTCCTCCAAGAATAGATGATGCTTTACTCCAAGTGATGGGATAAGTAGCACCGGAGCTTTCCAACAGAGGAATAAACACATAAAAGTCTATCAACCATACTGAAAATGGAGCCCAAATTTGGAGCTCAAAACCATACTGAAAATGGAGCCCAAATTTAGGAGCTAAAAACCAGTTATCAAACTTTTAATATACACAACTCTGTCAATTCTAGTACCAGAAACAAACATAGCCCATAAGAGAAAGTGTGCCTTTTCAAGGCCATAAAACACTAATATTTAAGATCCATCTATGTTGGCCAGATTGCATGCCTACCTACATTTTGTTATTCGTCGTGACTGGTTTGCACACTTACCTGAGTAAGATACTTAAATGCATCCACAACAGGTGCGATCATGTCCTTATAAGCCCTGATCTGTAAAAACAAAATTACCAGACAATCCTCTTAGTAGACTAATGCAGCAGAGTTAGACATGCATACCTGGTGGACAATTTGTCCTTAAGAGGATTTGCATGGGCAATTTTAGCAACCCTTCGTCCTAGCTCCTTTAAGTTCTCCTTTGCGAGCCTTTTCAATATGAGCCTTGTATCAAGCTGACACAAAACATGCAAAATGTGTTAAGCTGAAGCAAATGTAAAACAATTTACCACGAGAATTGTAATATCCACGCAAATTAGAATGTTGAAGTGCCACTTTGAAGTTGAAAAACACAATCATCACAAACAAAAAAAATTGACAGAGGGCACACCTTCGCAGTAAGACGTGCGGTCAAAAGCACTGAAGCTACAAAACAACAATTCAACTTCAGTAAAAGGATACTGCTTGAAATATTCAAAGCAACCTAAGCACAAAACGTCCATGTTGAAGCAGAAACCGAAATGTGCGGCGCCAGCAACCCGACCCAGCTAAAGGGGCAAAACCGTGAGGAAGGCTCAGCTCCGGCGTGAGAACAGAGGATGAAAATTTGGGGCTTTTGTTGTGGGCCGTTCATCTCAGAGATGGACGGCCGAGATCAATCTGTACCAACATTTTGGTACACCAACAAGAGGGATGCTTGGGGAGTTACGAGGTGGCACCGTCTGGGCCGTCCATCTCAAAAGATGGACGGCCGAGATCAATCTCTACCAAAAATTTGTGGCATAATCTCTACACCATTTGAGACTCTACATCATTTGTGGCACCCAATATAATTGTATATATATAAGGATATATATATATATATATATATCATAATATATATATAGAAACTCATGGGGGTGGTTACAAAATAGCACGTCATATATAAATCTTTGATCTTGGCCCTTGATAAAAAAGTTGGTGAGGTGGCGTAGCTTAAGCCCTTGGATTTTGATGGGGGCATGAATGAGTCATGCATGGGGGCATACACCCCGTCTGTGAACCGTTGGATCAAAGGGGAAGGCAAAATCCTAGCCCTTGATTTTTATGGGGAAGGTGCAAGGAAGGTGCTAAAAAGTGAATTTGGTGTAGCATATCTTAACCGTTAAATCAAAAGGTGAGCATAAATCCTAGCCATTAACTTTTTAATATTAAATTAGTTTTTTTTTTTAAAGGAGGTGAGGTGGCACCCTCATTAATTAAAAAAAGTAATGAGGTGTCAAAGCATTTATTAGTGGACATTCTAGGAAGCTTCCTTTTGTTTAATTGCCTTCAAAAGCACGTAGCTTGCGGTAGAGGGGTCGAATGAAAGTGAGGCCCACGCCATTGGATTCCTCTCGTCGAGAGCTTTCCAATGAGTGGTGCTTTGACACTATTTTGTCGCAGTTGGAGCCAACATAATCGAACATGAAGAATCTTTTTGGAATGTTCGAGTTTCAAGGAATCTATGGTAAGTTGAGGGAATCTAGGAGAATATTTATAGGATCTTAGGGAATCCAGAGGAATATCATGAGAATCTTAGAGAATCTATGGGAATCTCAAGAGAGCATCTTTGAGAATGTAAGGGAATCTTGATAAAATCTCTAAGAACCTAGAGGAAACTTGATGGAATCTTGGGGAATCTAGGGGAATCTTCATAGAATCTATGGGAACTAGAGGAATCTGAAGAGAATCTATAGGAATCTCAAGCGCTTCTTTGGGAATCTAGGGGAATCTTGATAAAAACTTTAAGAACCTACAAAAATCTTAATGGAATCTTAGAGAATCTAGTAGAATCTATGAAAATCTTGATAGAATCTTAGAGAATCTGGTGGAATCTTGGGGTATTCTTTTGGAATCTAGGGGAATCTTTAGAGAATCTTAGGGAGTCTCAAATGAATCTTTGGTAATCTAGGAGAATCTAAAGGAATCTTCATAAAATCTTTAAGAATCTATGGGAATCTTAATGGAATCTCGGAGAATCTTGATAGAATCTTGGAGAATCTAGAGGAATCTTGGGGTATTTTTTTTGAATGTAGGGGAATCTTTAGAGAATATTTGGAAATCTTAATAAAATCTAGGGGAATCTCCATAGAATCTTAAGAATCTAGGGGAATTTTCCTAAAAGTTTAGAGAATATAAGGGAACCTTGATGAAATTTTAGAGAATCTAAGAGAATCTTCATAGGAGGCTTTATGCAGTCCCTCATATTACAAACACTTGTATATATATATATATATATATATATCCTTATATATATACAATTATATTGAGTGCCACAAATGTTGGCAGTGCCACAAATGGTGTAGAGATTGATGTCACAAAATGTTGGTAGAGATTGATCTCTACCGTCCACTTTGAGATGGATGGGCCCGAGGCGGTGCCACCTCAGAATCCCCCCCAAGCACCCTTCTTGTTGGTGTACCAAAATATTGGTGCAGATTGATCTCGGTCCATCTCTTAGATGAACGGCCCACAACATAAAAACCCCAAATAAGCCCCCTTGATGCGAGTGTGTGTAGACATTTAAATCTCTACCGCCCATCTCAAATTGGCGGCCCACGTTAAACCCCCAAATTGACCCTTCATTTGGGGCTTTCTGACCATGACGGTGGGAGTTTGCCCTCTTCCCCATTTCCTCGGGCCCTTGCTGAAGAACTCCCTCCATCTATGGCGATTCTTGGGACTTAAAGTGATATCAGTGCATGGGGACCGTTTTACGCACTTATCTTTCTCTACTCCGGCCCTGCGCTTTTCCTATGTCTCGACCTCGGATCCATTCTAGTGCCCCCTCTCGGTTTCGTTCAAAAGTAGTTGAAGCAGTGATCAAAGCGGACTCAAATTTTCAGCACACAACTACAATATATCTTCATCATGCTATTGCTGATTATGCAGAAGCTCTCACACAACGAATGCCCAGAAACTTGAAGTTTTCTTTTCTATGCTTATGATCTTCCCTATGAAGTGGTGATATACACCAATGTTATTGCCGTGTTCCACTTGCAGAGACCCTAGAAAAATCAGCACCATCGTCTCCTTCAACTGGTGAGGATGATGCTTTTACATGTGCCTTATTTGTGGATCAGTAGAATTAAGCAATGACATGCTTGGTATACTGAATAAAAGCCTGCTAGAAGATTTCATAATTCTATTGATACTCCATATTCAATGCATTATTAGGGCTTTTGTTTTGAAGATCCATTGTAGCAGTTATTTCTCCATTTTGTTCTTGACATTGATGTTTCATAATGCAGGCCAAGAAGAATACGTTTGAATGGAGTTCAACCGATTTGCAGATTAGATTTTTGAAGCCGGTTGCCTTCTCGCCGGTTTCTTGAATCAACATGGTCATGCGAGAGCACTCGCGTATCCGATCGTATGGTGAGGCGATCCGATCATATGATGCATGAAGGGTTTTTTTAAGGTTTTTGTTGTTGATCCTTACCTGTGTGGTCTCCGGTTTTGCGTAGCCAGATTTAGTGGATGGATCATTTCTTCTAGAACACAAAGCGACGGATCATTTCTTTAATGGGAGGTCTCATAGCTACGTTTGAAATCTCGAGGTCGAGTTGGAGGCTCTCTCACTCCACAAATGTTTTCTGATTTTTTGTTTATCGCCAAGATTTGCGGTCGCAATGTCTCACCTCAAATGTTTTTGTGCCAAGATTTTCATAAGCTTTTTTTTCATCTTCTCACGTGGTAGACACGCCTTGGTTCGATAGGTAAGATTCCAAATTTATTTTATGAATTTTTCTCGCAAGAACTGATACATTTGCTCTTCTTGCTGGGAATATTATCTTGATTTGAAAGCTTGTGTTTGGCATATAGCATCATGTGAAACTATTGTAGGGCGGTTATTCTTATTGTGTTTCCAGATCTTGGTTTTCCAAAACTGCTATGTCTCCTTCATTTTATCTCATTAACATGGGGTTGGAAAAATGTAAAGATCACGACTGGCCGAGGGCATTGAGAATGGGCACATATGGATTTCTTCTTTATGGACTGGATCACATGCATGGTATGAGCTATTGGATCCCTTCCTGCCCAAAAGAGTCCTCTTAACCTCACATTGAAGGTTAGTATGGAGGCTCTTGAATATATCCCATTTTAGTTGGTAGGTTCAGATACTCAAAATTTAATGTCTTATCCTTGCCGGGTTGGGCTAAATCAGTAGTTCTTGGTCCATGCGTTATCTTGGTTGTTTTGCAGAAGGAATAGTTTGCAAGGTCAACCGCATGAACTTCCCAAACAATATCGGGATAAGCCCCACGCGACTTTAGTTAGTGGTACAATTTCAAGTTGTGTCTTTTGTGCATATTTGGACATAGGCCCCGACGGGGAATCATGCCTACTGTGTTGGAAGTTCTGGATTCCCGCAAGTGTTGTAAATTTTGGGTGAGTGGCTTCCCTCGTGCTTATCATTTTATTAGAAATGCCTTGTGTGAACGATAAGTTCTTAGCAAGTGCGATGCTAGAGAAGTATGAAATCTTATCTAAAAGTCAGGAAGGACATACATATTATACAAATCTCTACATGAAGTCAAGCTTCATAGTCACAGAGGTCGGGAGGTTTTGCACTTTTTTGAGCATTGTCCAAAAGTTGATCGAGAAGAATTCATTCAACTCTACTTTCTTAATGTTTCTTGCTGAAGTGACATTCTTTACCGCAAAGCAAGAAAAAGATATTTCCAATCGGAAAGTCCAAACATACATAGTTATGCACGCTCGTTAGAGCTAGATTCCATGGGCGTGGTTAGTGACTGCTAATCGCTTTTAAGCATTGTGTAATCTTGACCGCCATTTTACAAGCATAAGATTCAATAGATGTTAGGCATGTACAAGTGTAAATGCAAAAGAACAACAAAAGCGTAACCAAGATGGGGCATAACTACAATCTAATTGAGCGAGCTTTTGGATCTCCTCGCGGATATTCTCGATAAACACCTTGGAGCACTTTCTATCCGTGCCATTAAGCGTGGTTTCAAACATACTTGTGGGCGTAGGCCCCATTTTAACAGGTCGGGCTTAGTGATACAAGTCTCTAATAGTATCTTTGGACTTCGGGTTGCACATATCACTAAGTATTGCCAATGGCTCGGATTATTCGGCTTCTAAGGTGACATTTGCAAGAGTTGGAAACTTGCATGTCATGAAAGCCATATTTGGATGCATTTTAAGGTCTCACATTCAAAGTGACTCCTGCTCAACTTATTGTGTATAAGATCATATTCATTTTTTTACTTCATACACCGACAAGTATTATATGTTTCCAGCGTGTAGAGTTGTTTATTCTCTTTCTTTTTGTTGCGCATTCATATGGTGGATGTTACGGTTGGTGGGCATAGCAATGTGTTAAAACAGATGAATTTATTTAAGGGTTTCTAAATTACGCATTATTTATACGTTTCGCATTTTCAGGGCATTGTGCCAAGGGTCGCTTCGCTGATTATAGATTCCATAACTTCTCTCTTGGCGGGGCCTAAGGTGATGTTGAATATGCATTGTGGATGAAGTTAAAGACACCGTATATGCAAAGCAAGAGTAAATATTAACCATTGCCAAAGAATGGGTTTGCCAAAGAAGCTAGAGTTGGAAGTGCTTGATTCTCCAAGATAAGATGCTAATAAGATATATCCTCTTTTTCTTAGGCACGAAGCATATCTACCGGATCGCCTTTGACCGCCGCTCCTGATAGTTAACAAGATAGTTTACTTAATCCGTGTATTGTTATCTAGAACCCGATTTAATAAGAATGTTTTTTTATTGCAACCCCATGGATATTATAATTCCGGATAATCATATGGTTGTTTTATTGCATGAATCAAACCGCTTCTAGTGGGAAAGATATCAAACTTCTTCTTTTCTTTGGTAAATCTTTTAAGTCTTGGCACTTTGTTCCCAAAGAATGTCCTAATGAATATGCCATTGGGTTAGATATTATACATCCAAGTCTTATGTAGGAGCTTTGGACCTGTTATGTGTGTGTTTCTTTGCTAGCAAAGAATGGGATTTATATTATACTGAGGAAGGTGATGTGTCCATTATTTTATTCCTCTATGATATGTCTACAAATTTTTCTTTCCGATTGTTGGACTTAGTAGGTGTTCTTTTCATGTGCGGCGGTTCATGTTCCCAATAGTCCAAGGGCCGAAAAAGTTATGGAAGGTCAGCTTAGTAACACATTACTAGAACATACATGACATGTCGATTCACGCCATCAGCATTTTCCAATAAGGATTATCTGGATTATAAGGTCTTCATAAAAACATGTTGAAACAGGAATAATGTTAGAATTAGTGCTCTGGGCAATTCCGAGATGTTTCTAGTTGACTCACTATGTCTGATTTCCAGGTTGGTTTAACTTGCTATATACTTTGCCTGCTTTGTTATAAGATCTTTTTTGTAAGATCATAGCTCTTCTCGATCGCCCAGGTTCTATTCTACCCATTTACTCACCTAAAGAAGTATTTTACGCTTAGCATTTTTCGCCATCGGTAAGAAAGGAAAGCTAGATGTGCTATATCATCCACTTTTGAAATGCATTTATTGACCGGTAAGTAGGTGTAGTTTCAGGTTTGCCATAGTATTGAATTAAATGCAGATATTTGGTTTTTAAATGTGGTAAAATTTTCCTCCTCAAGACTTGTCTTATTTATTTTTAATGGAAGCTCCCCAAAGAGGACAAACCAAGATCATCCGATTCCATTAGTGTTGTTTTTGGATTGGGTCTAATTATGTCTTTGCTCGCCTAGGGTTGTTTTGTTGAGGCAATTTTATTTCTATGGACGCCATGTTTAAACTTTTTTAACATTATTTGCTACTAGAATACTCCAATCTTGAACTCTATTTGCACTCAAACTTTCAACATTATTTGCTACTACAATAGTCCAATTTAAACTCTATTTGCATTCCGTAGTTTTGTTGATGAAGCCCGGTCATGATTATTGGAATCAAGCTTTAGAGGTGGTCATATCCGATTGACCCTCGCTCAAAAAATTTAAAGGTTTGAAAAACCCGCACGCCAGATCGAGCTTGCCCGCTTCTTATTTCTGGAAGGTCCTCGTTGTTGGCAATGGCCCATCTGGCAAATTCTCGTGGTAATTACCGATTAACGCATCTGATCGGTGAGAGAGTATCCCTATAAAAGGTAACGATTTGTCCAGCTTTTTGCATTCGCAGAGTATGTCCGCCGATTATTTTTTTAGAAAATGCGAAGCTTCATGTGAAGGAAGGTTGCAAAGAAAATGGACGACATGACTAGCATATGCCGGTATTTGCATTTAGTTTTCATCTTTAACATTGCCTCTTTGGGAGATTGATGAATCTTGGTCCGGGTAAGTTAAGGCTTTACTTTTAGATTTGATGGGGCACAATCGCATGCCAAGAAATCCCGGAAAAAATATCAAATTAGGATTGCCATATAGGAGATGCTGCAGCTTTTTGCATGACGTTGGTAGGTCACAAAATCATTTCTTTTAGTTATTTCTTGGCAAAAATGATCTTGACCAACTAGGGGAAATCACAAGTCGCGGCATCGAGGGACAAATGAGGTTGGACGCAGATCTTATGAGGAGGGAAAGAAAACGAAACAAATGAGATGGGTAAACCGAAGATAAGTTGGAAAAGCGACTCTTATCAAGAGTCTTTTCAAGCTATTCATAGACATTAATCAAGACAAAGGTCTAGGTTTTAGCAAAATTTGACTGGAAAAAGGAACCCGTATAAAATTGTCAAACCCCATACCCACAATGTCGACCATTAACTCTGCAGAGATTATAGGTTTAGATTGTTTTCCTATTACCAGCTTGGAGCTAATGGCCACTTATTATTGCTAAAATGTGGCAACGATCCGAGGCATGGAGGAAAACCAGAAAATCGTATGGGCCCCAGCTATCAGTGCCAACAATCAAGATGCTTCTTGCAGCTCTCATTGCAAAATGTGGTGTCTTGGTTTATCTCGTTACATTGTTTTATTTATCTCACAATTGCATAAGCTCAAAATGCTTGAGACTTTGGCTTAATTAAAGAGACAATCATGAAACATCTCGCATAATCCTTCAAACGCAAATTTGCTTTTTATTGGTACATTTTTATTTTGTGTAACATGTGAAAGATTACTCTCTACAAATATGCCCATACTTGATGTCACTATATTATCAATTTGTTTTATCCAGTTTACCATTGTGGAAAAGTTCAGATATTGATGAAGAAGGTGATTCCGTCTTTAGCCAAGTGAAGGTATTTGGGAGATACATTCAAAGAACATGTGAGGAGATTGCTCGATATTTAAAATAATAACATCCAATATTTGAATGGATCCCCGACAATTGTAATATGGTATGTATTGAAATTTTTCGAGCAAACCAACATCAATTTCTGGAAATATCTAATGGTACGGATAGTATACGGAGGTATGCAGTTAGGAGCAAACCAAAAAATATTTTAGGCATGATTAAATTCCTCTCAGAATGAACCCGATTAAGTTGGAGTTCCTCCAGTTATCCCCTCCCCCGAGGGAGTTAGAAACTAGAACCAAGTCTCCGCCTATGGCTTCAACTACTTGCTTTTGTCGAATTCTCTAGCAACACTCAAGCTTGCATATCGTGTCCTTTTGTCGATGGTATTTTTAAATTGTATAATTGTAGGGCCCTTGCTCATGTTATGGACTCGATTTGGTGATCAGCTCTCACAGAGCAAAGATAGAAGAAATGAGAGCCCATAATGAAACTTGTGACCTCTTTCAAAGATAGAAGAAACGAGAGCCCATAATGAAACTTGTGACCTCTTCAAGGTCTTACCGCTAATACGTGTACATAATATTTTAAGTGAGTAATTAAATTGTTGAGGGCCGATTTTGGAATGTAAGCCTATTTGATCACGCTGTCCCAAAGAACATAATTATGCTTTCGCTAAAAGGTTAGTCACAACTTGCTCTTATGTAATCGCTACTTGTGTGTTGTTGCAAGTAAAACTCTCTAGATTTGGTTATCCTAGGATAAATCGACATGCAAACTCTATCATCTCCAAGAAGTTAAGGATATAATGGCTCTGGGGAAAACTTTTTGCAATTTGGTAGAATGTTGTGTCTCCATATGCATTATGCTTTGCCTTTCGTGGTAAATTATTTTATGACTTTAGGTTGCATGGATTAGGTCACCTTTTGTAGATCAATGACCTTGGAGAACAATAAGAAATGTACAATTCATAGTATGATTGTTTTTGAAGTCCAAACTTATAGTGGTCATTTGGAGTGCCTCGCCTAAGACAATCCTAGATCGTTCATTGAGTACCCCATTCTTCTTTGTTCTACCCCTCTTATAGTGGTCATTTGGAGTGTGTGTCCAAGACATCCTAGATTGTTCATTGGAGTACCCTTCACGCCCTCCATAATCAAGTCTTGCGCCATACAAACTTAAACTTCTTGGTTTCATTAAGACTATTACAAGTAATTTGAATGGTTGGGTCTAGATTGTTCATTGGAGTACCCTTCAATTCCCCTCCATAATCAAGTCCTTGCCATGCACTTAAACTTCTTGGATTTCATTAAGACTATTACGAGTAATTTGAATGGTTGGGTTTTATGGATTTAGAGGTGATAGAAAAAAAGCCAAATGTTTGAAATCATAAATGTGCACCATGTGACATTGAGGCTTCCCTTTTTTGGCTTTTTGTTTTTTTTATCACCAATTTCTTTTTTTCTAGCCTCTTTGTATTTTTAAGCTATAAATAGTTGTGAGTGGAAGACTTTTATGGATGTCCGGTTTTGATTTAAGTATTATTAGACTTTGGCATTAGAACAATTAACCTCCCCAATCGCTTGATGTAAGGAAATTTTATGGATGCCTTTCCAAATATGTTACCTTGATGTAAGGAAAATTTATGGATGCGCATTTCCAAATATCTTATTTGATTCTATTGACAACGCAAGTTGCCAAATATTTGGTTGGTCTTAAGTTTGCACAAGTCACCTTTTGTGCCTTTAAAAAGTAGTTTTTTTTCAAAACCTCAATGCTTATACAATGTACATGAATCATGTCTCACATGCATCCTATCTCCACATTTACAGGGTTTAAGAACATTTCGATTACATTTGTTCTTGCGGATGTTATCTAGTCTTTGTTAGGTTGGTCAACGAAATTCCTACCCCAAGAAATAAATTGTTCTTTTGGTCTAATAGGTCATTGATCTTCCATGTGCCGCACCTTTATAATAGATTCCTAGAAAACCTTAAAGAATCTTATAGAATCTCTCTAAAATAGGGGTAGCCTTGATGGAATATTGGTAAACTTGAAAATCTTATAGAAACTCGGGGAATCTATTCTTGCCAACATATGTACATTCGGCTTTGTACACTTCCTCATAGTACCCATACTTGTATATATATACAATTATATTGAGTGCCACAAATGATGTAGATGTCTCAAATGGTGTAGAGATTATGCCACAAAAATGTTGGTAGAGATTGATCTCGCCGCCCATCTTTTGAGATGGACGGTCCGTATCTGCCACCTCGTAACTCCCCCAAGCATCCCTTTGTTGGTGTACCAAAATATTGGTACAGAGTTGATCTCGCCGCCCATCTTCGGAGATGAACGCCCACAATAAAAGCCCTTAACGGGATTTTCCATCGAATTTCCCCACATGGCTTTCATTGGGGTTGGGGTTCCGATTGAGCAAAGCAATGGTGACTCGAGGAGGTAGATCCTTTTCGGGCCCGTTAAAACCGACCGGACGATCCGGCTTCCTCGCCAAGTTAAGATTGGGATCTTGTGTTTTTGTCAAAATCCGCCTCCGCCATTGTGAATATCCAGCCGAATTGACATGGTTTTTTTTCAAGTTTATATCATGTTCTTTTCTAGGCGCACTCGCCTTCGAGACGCCGCCGGCACAGTTTCCTAGCCGATTAAGAGAACGAATTATTCTTTTGCCTAAGCAAACTCGCCCCATTGCCGCCAGCAGGTGTTTAATCGGCCTTTAAGGTCTTTTCCGTGTTTCGTTGTTCCGCTTTTGCATTTGGTTTGCTTGTGTCGTGGGGTTTTGAGGGCTAATCGTGGTTTCCCATTTTACAAGGCGCCATTTGTTCAGCGGATCGTTCCCTAACAAACGTGGTTAACTTGGAATTGGATGACCGAGAAGTGATGGTGATATGATAGCTTCCAAGAAAACATCAAAATGGGACTCCCTTTAATTTTGTACGCCCCGCTCTTCTCAATCAGGATGCTTCATTTTGTGCGGGAGAAATAAAGCATTGTGGAATTTCTATGTGGTATGCGTAGCACGAGCTTTTAAAAACGTATGTTGCCTATGGCTTCAACCGAAAAATCCAAAGGCTTCTAAATGAATTTGCTGGATTTATTATCCAAGATGAATTGCGTATCACGGAAAATGTGGTAATTTAGATGTTGCAACAAGAATATTTGAACAGAGATGCAGCGGAAGGAAATTGTTGCATGGAATGCTTTAATTGTTGCGTATGCGTAACATGCAAGCTTGAGGAGGCCAATCAAGTTTTTGAGCAAGTGCCCCAAAGCAATGTGGTATCTTTTTAACGCTTATGATTGCAGCTTTTTATGGACAACTTATCAAGTCCCTCCAACTTTTGACCTGATGCAACAAGAACTTATCAAGTCCCTATTTTTCCAACTTACACAAACAATCCGCAAAACATTTGAAACCGGTTGATGCATTTTCAATATGCAATCGACTTAAAGAATCGCTGCCATGAAAGTATGGCAATAGTATATGGAAACTTGCCAAAGGTGTGCCCACAAAAAATTTCATCGCTTTTCATTCGACATTTCATCATTCTAGTTAAGGGGATACTACTATTCTAGTGGTAAGTTGTTTTACATATGTTTGCAAAATTTTTAACACATTTTGCATGTTTTTATGAAAACATTGCATGGCATACCATTGAAGGTCCCATTTACGTACCATGAATGCATGCTCTCTTGGCTTTTGCACTCATCCCGCTTTCATAGGATGGCCACAATTTATGTTTATGCCGATTGCATCCGAAGAATTCCATTACTTTACATTTTAGGATGAAGAGTTTTGCAAGTTTATGCTTTGTACTTCTATTAGTTCATACTTCTATACTTTCCACATAGAGATAGGGCCACTTGAGCTAGAAACTGATTCCAAACCCAGGTTAGAAGATGTCTCAAGTAGGCTTTTAATTGCATAATATGAAATATCTTTTACTTGAGCTAGAAGCCCCGACAAATCTTTCTGCTCCACGTGTGATGTGTTACTTATTCTCGATTTAAGACCCGATCAATTGCTCGTGGAGGCTGGAATTGCCCGTGAGGTCGCAAGATGTTGCTATTCCCGCTTTTGTAACTTTGGAAATGTCATTAGGGCTGATTTATTCGCTTTCTGCTCTCTTCTTTAGATATGCTTCATAACTTAACTGCGGATAAGTTATCCATGTCTATCTATGTGTTTTTCTTTTTCGGGTTTGATAGCTAAAATGTGAAGCTTAGCCCCTTTGAATTATACCGCCTTTATTACGCCTCGCAAAGATTTGGCATCCCCGGGTATTTCAATATCGTCTGCTGAGGTTTAGACCCCTTTACATAAAGCGCGGTGGGGCATAATGGTTCAAAGAATAAATCCCATGCTAGTCTCCTTGATGGCAATTATTAATAATTTCTCAATTTGTTTCTCCACTTTGTGGAGGTTGCTTTTAAAAAAAAACATGATGAATCAAAATCCATTGCCATTTGCAAGCCCGGTTCATCCGGGACGACGGTTTCTCTTTAAGACTCCATTTTTTTCATGTTGCGTGTTATACGGCCGGATAATACTTTGGTGCCAACATGGTAACACCTATGTCAATAATATTTTACGGGAAAAATAAGAAATGGTTTACAATGTTTGATGTTTTGCAAAGGTCGATGAGCTTTGTATTCATCAAATGAACCCGGCAAAGTGCTGCAAGTGCGCTGAAGATAAAAGATGTTAGCTGGTCCCTAGTGGCATTGAAAGTAAGTGATTCCTGGTTTAACCACTTGGTCGTGAGGGCTAGATTGTATTTGACATTTTAGTTTTGTGCATACCGCAAGAAAGTCCTCGATAAATTGTTCAACTTTCGGCCAAACAACTACGCCTAAGAGATGCTTTAATGTGTCCTCCAAATGGGGTTCTTTAACCAAACGAGGTAATAAATGCAAAAAGTGCTATTTAAGTTGTTGTAGTCTTGTGCATTATGTGTTATGTCATGAAATAAATCTCTTTTGTAATTTGCGCTTGTCGTATGTAGAACAAACCTAAATGCCCCCCAAGTATGTTATTTAGGATTATCATGCCATGCTATGATTAGGTTTTGTTGTACGTGTTGTAGTTGGTATTCTTAAACTTGATGACGTGGATTTATAAGATCGAAAAATATTGTGTTGAGCTTTTCCTAAATGGAATTTATCTCCCGTGATCCGTAGTCCGCCAGAAAGGCAAGAATAATGAAGGAACTCGGGCCTAACTATGCAGAACAAGAAGTTTTTTCTCGTGGTTACAACATTAAGTGCTATTATTGGCGCTAATTTAAGGCTCATTCAAGTCCTCTCTTTGCTTTGTGATCCATCTTCGATCCATGGACATAATTTAGATTTTTAGGATCTATGTTGTTGCCTTTAAAGTCCATGGACATAATTTAGATCCCGTTTTTTTAGGATTTGTCCCAAGAAAATTCCCTAAGTAAAACCATATGACCGCAAGATAAAAGTATGTGGGCCGAGCGCATTCTTAAAGAGTGAGTTGTTATATTCGACAATATACATTGTGTAGCCAATTGCCTAATTGTTTGGCTGTTCTCGTCACAAGAATGTAACCTTTTTTTGCATTCCTCTATGTTGCATCTATTGGCAGAGTTAAGTAGACTAGTTGTTGGAGAGATTTGGAATGCATACCCGCTTTAAATCTTCGCAAAAAACTCAAAGTAGTTATACTTTGGAACCGAAAGAGACAAATAAGTATCCTGCTTTCGCTGTGACCCGAAAAATTGTGTACAAATTGAAGAGATGTGCAAGTATTTCCTACTTGCAACAATTGATGGAAGCACCGAAAGCGCATCAACCTATTTGATCCACTTAAAAGTCCAGCTATGATACGCATTGTTGCCAAATGTAATCCTATTATATAGGTTGATTACAATGCCTTTAAGCCGGATATTATGTTGTAAAATGATTATGGTTTTACCCGACATGAAATTAAATACCATCAAATGGTCTATCTATTTTTCGTATGCTAGAACTTGAGATAAACGTGTTGTACATATGCTTGTTATTTATGGTCGCAGATCCCCGGTAAAGGGTATAAATTTTATCCCGAAAGCATCCGATGGCAGTCCAATTGGCTCCCACGCCTAGCTCTACTAAGCTCATCGTGAGTTATAGTTGATTACGGTATTCCATAGGGGCTTGATCTTTATAGTAATGCTTAGCCAATCTGCATGTGATATGGTTGACTCCCTGTGGAAATCAATTGTTGTTGTACCCTTCAACAAGTTGATTTGGCGTAATACGCGCTTGGACATATTCTTTCACATTAACACAGCTTGGTTTTGGCTTTTGGTGTTTTGTATATTGTGCATAGTGCATCGGATGTTCTACGCCCAATGCTCACATTCCCATGCTTCATGTTATGAGTTTATTGCCATCCTTATTCATGTTACTTATACTTCGACCTTACCTACAAATGATAATAATAGGCATTTGCAGCACCAAGAATTGCTTCATAAAATAGGCTTGATCACCACTTTGTAATTAAGGTTTTTCCAAATTGTAGCTCCAATGCCTTTAAAAAAAATGCATATTTGTGTTTGAAATCTATTTTAGCAAATTGCGTTTTACCGTTGATTGTAATTGATCATCTTATTCTAAGTGGTCTTTTGATCGAAATAAAATATTTGTTGTGGAAGGCTTATATATTATTGCTAGAGCATGTATTATTCTTTTTCGTGGCCATTTGATCATGGCATATTCAGGGAGATATTCCATGGAAAAGCCCATAAGATGGGGAAAGAGCCCATGTTTTCTAGGGGGCTTAAAAACCAACTCAATGGTTATGTCAGTATTCCAAAAACCCGATACAAAGACAATCAACCAAAATAACAGAGCTTGGGGAATCGAACCCCAACTAGATTCCAATGCTCTTGGGCTTATAAATTCAAAGCTAACTTCTTACACCTGCGGGTTGCCAATGCTCTTAATCCCATAGAAAAGTACAAATCAAATGATCCAATTTTAACAAATGCCACATTCCCAGAAACCCAAAACTCAAATCAGTAAACCAATAATATAATTACCTGCGGCTAGCAGCAAGCTCTTGGAAGCTCGCATCTTTGGCGCTTATGCTTTCCCTCCCCGCTCAACAAATGTAAGCATGTTTATTTTGATGGGCCACCAGCCCAACCGAGGCAAGGGTGCCACACCACCTTGATTTCTCGCAAGGTCGCGACAACCCCTCGCACGTCAGCCAATCCAACTGAATGGTTTTCAACCGTAATGATGGCTTGCTCACTTGGGATGCATATTTCGATTGATGGCTTGCTCACTTGGGATCCTGGAGATAGTAAAAATCTTGACAAAATATGGCGCTTAATGCATGTGCCGGAGATGGGTACCAACAAACTCCTTTATTTTATGTTGCAGATTCCATTGATGGGTCCCCGCCTACCGCCTCCAAATGTCTAATATGAGTCTCGTGAAAACAATGATCGGACTGCAATATCTTCACAGATTTTACTTCCACATCTTCATAAACCATGCTCTGAACCTTTCAACAATCTTATGTTATAAATATACCTAAACCTTGATTTGGCAATGTTATCGATCAATCCTAAATCCTTTTATAAATATATATCAAGCTTGGATTTGACAACACCGCCAATCAATTCCTACATTCCCATATGCTTGCATTTTGTGGTACCAAGGCAAATGTATAGATTATAATTAGGCTAGAGCTTTTACCCTCTCCACATTATTATTGCAACAAGTTAATAACACATGGTTGGCCTTTTTTCCTAAAATCATATTCATTCTCAAATCTGGAGATAATTGTAACGCATATTTGAAAATAGCATATGTTTTCTATAACCTTAAGAATTACATGTTTCACATTTAACCACCCTAACATTTTACATGAAAGCGCTATGGCATTTTAATGTCTTAAATATCTTAATATTGACATAGAATGTTGATATTGATTTCAAGATATTCCTACAAATATGCCTGACTGGGGTTCACAAATATACACCTCACGCCCAAGATACTTGAGCTGCCTCGTATGTACATGTACATATACACGCATGAAAATACAAATAGGAACGCATATAAGGTGATCAAAGAATGATCGGGTAATGTTTCGCTGGTTTATGCAACGAAAATAATGCTTTTGTTGTTAAAAAAGAACAACCCACCCAATGCCTGCACAATCTTTTGTATAGAAATTGCCACTTCCCAAAAGGTAAAATTTTCTCGGTGAGAATGTTATTTTGCAATATAACATGTGTCGAAATGCCTGTGCCTCAAAAACAAATCCAAGGTTATGTAGAATAAAAAAAAAGTGACAAATGCAAATGTTTCTAGATAATGTTAGAATCTTTATGGAATTTGAAAGAATGAGAATTATAAGGGGATCTTAATATTTCCTTAAACTCTCTAACGTTCTATGAAGATTCTTCTAGATCCTTTAAGATTTTGTATTCCACTAAATTCGATGTACATTCGAATATACATCGAACGTATATACATTCGGCTTTGTACACTTCCTCATAGTACCAATACTTGTATATATATACAAGTTTTTGTACTATGAATGGGTTAATGAGCTATGGTTTATAAAGACATGGAAATAAAATCTAGGCTTAAACGGATTGGAATACACTGAAAGAGTCGAATTTAGTGAAATCCTCATACAATGATCGAAGATCTAAGTGGATTAAGAAATCCTAAAGGATCTAGAAGAATCTTCATAGAACCTTAGAAAGTTTAAGAAAATACTAAGATCCCCTTATAATTCTCATTCTTTCAAATTCCATAAAGATTCCAACATTATCTAGAAACATTTGCATTTGTCACTGTTTTTTTATTCTACATAACCTTGGATTTGTTTTTGAGGCATAGGCATTTCGACACATGTTATATTGCAAAATAACATTCTCACCGAGAAAATGTTACCTTTTTGGGAAGTGGCAATTTCTATACAAAAGATTGTGTACGCATTGTGTGGGTTGTTTTTTCACAACAAAAATGCGCTTTCGCTATTGTAATAGCTTGGCATGAAACAATATAAATGTTTTATTTCTTCACAAATGATCATAGATTGCATATTTTTCGTTGTTTCTACTCTTAGGAAACAACGCCAAGCATTGCCGCATCATTCTTTGATCGCCTTGTATATGTCATTCCTATTTGTATTTTCATATGTATGTCTACATAATGGCAGGGGAGCACTCAAGTATGGGGGTGTGGAGGTGTATATTTGTGGACCCGTGATCCGCATATTTGTAGGAATATGTCGAAATCCAATGTCAACATTCTATGTCAACATTAAGATATTTAGGACATTAAAATACCATAGCGCTTTCATGGGGTGGTTAAATGTGAAATATGTAATTTTAAGGTTATAGAAAACATGTGCCATTTTCAAATATGCATTACAATTATCTCCACCATTGAGAAGGAAAAGGGATGTCTCTCAAGAAGTTGTTTGGCTTAATTGCACCCTACAATGATTTAAGAATCTACATCCATGTGTTATTTCCGGGTTGCAATAATAATGTGGAGAGGGTAAAACCTCTTTAATTATAATTTATACAATAATGGTACCACAAAATGCAAGCGTATGTGAATGTAAAATTTGATTGATGTTGTTGCCAAATCAAGCTTCAGATATATTTATAAAAGGATTTAGAATTCGATCGATAACATTGCCAAATCAAGGTTTAGGTATATTTATAACATAAGATTGTTTAAAGGTTCAAAGCATGTATTCGTATGTAAACATGTATAAAATTGTTGCAAGCTTTGGCTAGTGTGTGCTCCTAGATTTTAAGGTTAATCTTAATGGCAAGTTCGAAGGTTCGGGTATGGAATTCTTGCACGTGACGCCCTACACCTGGCAATGTCGACTTACCTCACTATGGGCTGTTGGGAGCAGTCGGTCTTCCATGGAGTGGATTGGCGCAAAAAGGGTCGTCTACCCACATAAGAATGCAACTTTGTTGCTGTGTTTTTATGAATATTTGAACCCGTCAACACTGACACCAAATAATAGAACCCACATCCAAGGGTCCCAGTTGTATGTATAAAATTGCTTGAGTGTGTTAATCAACAACATCATGAATCATTTAACAATTGTGCCTAGAGCAATTTGCATGCTCCCAATATATACGCATAACTACATTTGACTAATATAACATGATATTACCTTGTACCATAGTAGCAGTCTGCAGACTCAATTTGAGGCCCAATATCTTTAGTTGGAAGATAGGGATCCCATAGTGTGAAGGTTTCGAGTTAGGCATTAGCAATTGGGGCATGAAATGGGTAGAAGAAATAAAAAATATAATGTGGAACATAATGGGTCGATTTAATAGAGCGCATATAGTTTAGGGCAGTGGTTTAGGGGTTGTGATGGTTTGAGATTTTTGTGCATGTATTTTTTGCTTGCATTAAATTTCTAGCATATCATGGATATTAGAAAAACAAAGAACAAGTAAAAGCCTTAATTTGGCTCGTAACTTCGGTTTGAGCCACAAATCCCAACCTTTTGTTTAAGCACACATGACACTAGGAGAGATCCGACCCGGGCATCTTTATAAGATGCATGGTCTATATGTTTAACTATGGCGGGTATTTGATTATCCAAAGCATAGATGAAAGTGCTTCGAAGTTTTATGCCTAGAGTATTGTTTCCAAATGAACATATAATTAAGGGATACAACTATTACGACATTGGTTAGAGTACCGTCAACACCCATCTGCGCTTTTAAAACTCTCTTCTAGAAACAGATTTGCTTTAAATCCCGCTTTCATATGTTTGCTTAACACAAGTTTCATTCCAAATGGGATTCTAAGAACCAACTAGTGTAAAGTCTAGCAAAAAAATTTGCATAACCCGCTTCAACAAGAACCCAATGTTGGATAATTGTGTATTAAACATGCCACAAAAAAACATAATCAGCAAAAGACAAGAAACATAGACCTTTCGGCAAGCATTGCGAGCCCTCCTCAAAGATTTCAACAACTTTTCCAGTTCACTGGACCCTTGTGATTTTGAAGATGAGTTCTATGCTTGCTTTTGAAGTTGAATGCTCTCAATATTTTGTTTGGCTTCCTTTGTAATGTGAGGTGGCGTGGCAAAGAAGCACAAGGTGGAACTATATCTACAACCAAGCAAGTAGTGTCATCCTCAACCCTCTTGATCTTAATGCTTCTGTATTATTATACATTTTAAAAAATGTTACATAAATTTTGCTCACGAACATACATGAAGCAAATATCAAAACCATTTACGTACCTTGACAACTTGCTTGGCTGCAATCTCTATAGGTAGTCCTCGACAAGATTGTACAGCCTTCTCAACAATTGAGAGCATCCCAAACACCATCAGATGCAATGATCAGCCTTCCACCAGAAAGAGGAAGCTGTTTAAACATGACAGAACTGTCAAGCCTTCTACCATAACCACAACATTATCTTGTGCATAGTAATCAGCAAGCAACTGATGTCCTAAGAAGGGGATGTGTCACAATAAAGATGTCACATGTATACCTTGATTTGCTTCACAAAAGGTACAGGACATCCATGTCACCAATTGATCTTGATAAGCAAAGATCCCCTGGCCAGCACCTCAATGGACCAATCTAAAATAAAAAAGAAAAGAAAGTTTAGGAAGATAAAATATATAGAGGATCGAAATATACTGGCACTGAGATGCTTAACACATAAAGCTTCATTATATGGCCAATATTACAACAGTCCACAGATACCCAAAGCAATGCATAACATGTTAATAAGAGGTCGGTTCCATAACCAGCAGATCCACCAACGATGATTTCTTTGGCACATGAACTATGGATAATGGCAGCCATAGCAAAAAAGAGAACAAGGGCTAAGAGCTGCTTATGCAAAAACTCCTCCCTGGACGCCTGCCATAGCCAGAAAACTCCAAGAACAAAGGCACTGTAACCGATATTCTGAGAACAAAGGCATAAACGGTTAGGTTCTAATGAAGCTCCTGGGGAACGCAATGGGCGGGGAGGATTCCGGCAAATGGATTGAGATGCATGTCGCAGATCCGCCCTGCAAATCCCAGAAGCCCTTTGCATGCCAAATATTTGCAAAACTCCAATTTTGCCGCAAAGGCATTCGTAGAGTTGAAGCCAAAATCCAAGAATGCAAAGAAAAATCGGCTCTTTCTAAGAAGCCTGTTCATACTCAGTGTCGCTATAGCTTCTTCATCAAATTAGGAAAAAGCGGTCAGGAAGCACTCACGATTTTTTTGTTTGCTCCAAGTATATGGCATACCCGAAATGAAACAGATCACAGATGCCATCTGCATAAAAGCTTCAGCTCAACTTCAGAAGGCAGACCAGAGATTTTTGCGCCAGAAGTAAAAAGGAGAGACCGTAAGCATTATGCCATAAACGTCGGACACCTCTGCTCAAAAATAGCCGAAATGCTTTTCTTAGAACTTTAGCACAGCTACTAACAGCTTTGGATGGATTTCACACTAAGAATCGATACTCAAGAAGATATGAAGAAATTTTACCGTCTATGATGCATTCCATCAGCCGTGAAATCATTCACACCATAAACCTTTTTTGTGATGATGCATTTTGCCCGCTAAATATCTTCTCTGACATGATGCACAAGTGCCCAAGCAAGGCAACGAAATGAAAAGAGCTTTGGCATCTTCCAGCATTTTAGCAGAACCATAGTTCAGCCTAGAAGTTGCAAATCCATTGATTGGGAGTCGTAGAAGGCCCTAAACCGATGCTATTATAAAAGCACCAAATTGAATAAAAGATATACTATATTCTGAATAGAAGCTGGGATTCAAGACAGAGATAAGCCAACAAAAATAGCGCTCCAATCAAATGCTCCACTATACCGTCGGTCTAGCACCTTCGCCATGTACAGAACAGAATTGGTCGAAAATAAATGCGATGACAATGAGAAATACTACAACACTGAGGCGATGACAGTGTCTCGCCATAGCTAGGTTCCACCACCGTTATTCCGACCCCTCTAAATCACTGTGGCAGACCAGAACTAAATCAAAGGGTCTGCACAATCTGGGCTAGTTACAACTTTGGATCTCTGCGGACACCTCTGCCCAAAATAGCCCAAATGCTTTTCTTATGGGTCGTTCACATGAGACGTTTTTGGGTCAGCAATTGTAAGCCACTGATTCAGTGCTTATAAATTTACCAGCAGCTTATTCAGCCACGCGTGGGCTATCCCGCGTGAGCTGATGCCCAAAATTTCTCCGGGCTGATCCAATTTTGGATCAGCACTGATTCAGCCAAAACGTATTCACATTCAAAAAATTTACTAATCTTTTCAACAACCCAATTTACCCATGAAAAAGCTCACGATTATTCTTCCGTCCGATCCATCCTTCACTTGCCGGATTGATCCTCCCCTTACCATCCTTCATCCTTCCAATTTTTTTTTAATCCTTTGGTTTTCTTCCTACTTTGCCGTTCGAATTCATTCTCATTTGCTCTCATAGATCTTAACTCCTTACTAGAAGATGAAGGATCTGAACTCATTCATGCCACAAAGAAGAGCTCGCCTCTTCCCAGAAGGCGATCTGCCACATGATGACCCTCGACCATATGATTCTGGCTGTGAAAATGAGGGGCAGATAAATTTGGATGGATTTTGCTGAGTAGCTTACGGCCGGATTTTATATGGCTGATCGAATTTCAGCAATAGGGTACCTGGCAGCGGGGCATCCCATGTGAACGCATTGCTGATGCATTGGGTCAGTGCTGACCCAGCCAGCTGAAAAAATCCCGTTTGAAAATTGGTCATGTGACCTAACATTAGAACATTAGCACAGCTAGTAACAAATGGATGCATTTCACGCTAAGAATCGACACCCAAGAAGATGTAAAGGAAAATTTACCATTTGTGATGCGCTCCAAGCAAGCAGGGAACGAAATGAAATAAGTTGTAACATATTTTAGCAGAACCGTAGTTCAGTTGGAACGGCTACACCAAAAATCAAACCACAAAAAGCCGCAGATAGCAACTGCGTTCGAGAATACAGCCGACATACGAGATAATTTGTCCATTGTGATCTGAATAAACGAAACAGAGATTGTCTGCTTGAAGCCTCCGCCATGGTTTCAAAGAAATCGATTTTTTTTTTTTTTTAATGCCACCTCACAAGAGCACTATTAATTTTTGCTGCAACCCACTTTTATGGCATTGATTGCACTTAATATGTGTGACTAAATCTTGACCATTGATCCAACACATCCAACGGGTGAGATCAAAAGCCCCAAATAAGGGGGTTGTTTGGGATCATGACGTGGCTTCGCCCTGGCCGTAGATTTCACAATTTGGACCGTCAAGATGGCGACACCTCGGCGTCTATATATAAGGGGGCTTATTTGGGGCTTTTATTGTGGACCGTCGATTGAATACACCGACGGCCAGGATCAAAATCTCTATGGACAAAAGTTATTGTATATATATTACAAGAAAATGAATACGCCTTTATTGCATGTTCTAATTTTAGCATGCTCTTAAGTTGCAAGGCCCCGGGCATGTTCTAGGTAACCAAAGATTTTGCATTGAGATTCTCTTGTGATTCCTCTATATTCTTCAACATTCTATGTACTATATTTAGCATTCATGAAGATTCCCTAGATTCTCTTAGAATTTTCTATTTTGATTGAGGTGCTTTTTTTTTTTCAAGATTTATATTGTACACCTTTATTATGAAACATTTTAGAACATTCTATTGTGGCTCTTTGCAAAATCTTAAGAAAAACTCTAAGATTTCATCAAGATTTTCTAAGATTCCCTTAGATATTATGAAGATCCCCTTAGATTCAACTAGATTTTAGCGATTAAAATCGGGACTTGTAAATATTTTCCTACATTCTCTTACAATTTATGAGATTTCCTTATATTCCCTTTTAATTCTCCTGGATTTTTACATTCTAGAAATTTCTAGAACATTCTAGAACTTTTCGAACATTCTCAAACTTTTCAAAACATCCTAGAACTTCTCAAAGTATTTCCGTATTCCCTTACATTTTCGAAGGATTCCCCTACATTCTAGAACTTATTAGAACTATCTAGAATGTTATATTCTATTTTATCTTAATTAGGACATTACCCTTAAGTATATTTGAAACATAAATTGTTCATAGAACTAATGCTTGGTCTAGTGGTTAGAGTGGGGGGTTTTGGGGGTTGAGGTCCAGGGTTCGAATCCCCCCAATAACATAAAAAATTTTAAAAGCCTTTCCTTAAGGCACGAGTATTCAACATGAGCCTTAGGATCTTAAACTCGATCAATGATCAAGATCTCACCATATAAAAGCAATATGAGCCGTAGGATCTATTACATATAATTCCCAAAGCCATCTCGAGCGTAGAATATGTGCCAAAAGCCACCGAGAGGTGCAGGATCTCAATCGGACGCATCGGGATCGAATCAACTCGGCCGTTAGATCGATTACATATAACTCCCAAGCCATGTGCACCGTAGGATGTGTCCTAAACTAACGCGGAGCCGTAGCTTCTGGATCGACATCGGGATCGAATCAACCCGGACCGTAGGATCGCTACATATAGTTCATACACAAACTCCCAAGCCATCCGGGCCGCATGATACGCCCCAATACCACGTGAGCCATAGGATCTCGGATCAACGGTCGGATTCAAGAGGACAAACATAAGAACATATGTAAAAAAAAAAAAACAAAAAATATCATATATATATTGAGCGCGACAAACATATATGCACCGCATCAAACCTCCCAAAGCCACGTGACCAGGGATCTCGGATCAACTGGGCCGGATTGAGTGTTACAAACATAAGAACATATATATGATGATATATTATGATATATATATATATCCACCTTGTTGATGTTATGTGAGATGATTAGGCTGAAAATTTAAGACCATTGGATTGATTTTGATACCATTGAATTTTTAACCATTAAAATTAACCATTAAAATTAACTAATGGTTGCTTGAAGTGGATAATCATAGAATTAGATGACCATTAGAATTAGATAACCATAGAATTAGATAACCATGGAGCATTTGGTAACAACCATTTACATGCATTTGCAATCAAAGTTAATTGATAGTTAATTCAAAGTTAATTCAATTTAGAATTCAAAGTTAATTCATTGATTGTTACAATTGATTGGTTTGGAACATGGAAGAATTAACCAAAACCCATTTGCACTCAACCAATGGTACAATGGTTTTATTTTTGTTCTTGGCATTTACAAGTTTAAATTGTCAAGGGATGGTTGAATGAAATTGTCAATTGTATGTTTACAATTATTTATTGTTATGTGAGTTGGTCACTTGTCTAATCTTTTGATAATTTTAGACTTGATGATTTAGCCGCTGACTTTACGCCATAATGATGACTTGGTCGTTGACTTCACGCCACTTGCCCGCCGACTTGCTACCGATTTGCCTCGCCACCTTGTCTCGCTGACTTGTCTGGCCGACTTGGCCGGTTGACTTGACCGCCACCTTGCCTGCCGACTTGGCTAACTGATTTGCCCGCCACCTTGTCTCCGCCGACTTGTCTGTTGACTTACCGGGCCGACTTGGTGTTGACTTGGCCGCCACCTTGCTCGGCCGACTTGGCTACCGATTTGCTCGCCACCTTGTCTCCTTTGTCAAGTTAACTTTCCCGCCGACTTGTCTCGCTGACTTACACGTTGTTTTAGCTGTTGATTGCCGCCGCTAGCAACATCACTTTGTGCTAATATATGTGAATGAGTCCAGAACTTTCAAGTATGTTTTCATGGACATCAGCTTCCAATTCAAAAACATATTACATCCTACATCTTTCATTTCAAAATTGCATGACACAAAGTGGCTATAAACACCGCAGTCTGGCTCATATTCAAGCAAAGCCATATTTGTTGTCTCCTACCAGTTTATAAAACTTGCCCTGTCACAACGACTTCCCTCCTCCCAAATTTTTGGCCCCATGGGTCTTTTGTAGGCCTTCTCTACAACATGCTTAGGTACAGTGCACTTTAAGATGTAGAAGTCAACCTTCTCCTTATTATCTGCTGGAGAAACCACTTCAAAGTTCTCCCCTACATCAATAATATCTGATTTCCACTCAGCATCCCCCTCATAGACTGACCCATCCACAAGTGCAGTATCATCTTGAATCCCCGGTCTTAATTCAAAAAGTCCGTGTACCTATTCTATCTTTGTTTATGCACCTTACTGTACTTACCCAACCAACAATCATGACAAAAGCACGAGTAATTCATATGTGCAACTTGAGTAGCATCCTGGAGTTTACCCGGCCCGATGCTATGGAATTTACTAGACCTCGATAAAGTAACATGTACCAAACCGCTTCAACTCGCTTTACATTTCATCAATCTTTATCTCCCAAAAGTACCTAAAAACAATTAATAATTTGTTACAGTTTAGTAATGTTTACCATACAAAGACCGTACAAAGCAGCCTTGATTAACATATGCGCACCTATGTTTGTCGTAATCTTTGAAGTGTCCGCGCACTGAACAACGCCTCGCATTTCTTAAAGGTTTGGAATTTTTTAACATTTCATGGGTGAGTGCTCTCTTCGTAACAGCCCCTCGCCCATCATGCTCCCCGCAAGGTAACAAACAACCATCTTTAATGTTTTGCGATTCCAAAATTTTAATGAGGCATTGAATTTACCTTTTCCATGATATGATGCAAAGTAGTTCCGTTGAATTGGAATGCTTGATATCTTATAAAATCTACCAAGAAAATAGAAATTTCTTGCACCCTTGAACTGAGATGAGCAGCCATCTGACCACATTACATGGTTGTTGTATTTTACTTCCTTGTTGGCCAAGTAATCAGCATGCTTGTTAAGACAAGGCCGGACAAACAAGGTGTCATGCTCCCTATCATCCGAAATGTAAAAGTGTCTCCTTGATGATATTCCTATCACCTTTGCATAATGAATTCTCCTCCACCCTTTTGCGCTTGCATGCCTATAAGTGACGCGGCACAAGTATTGTGCATTGGTCATTTCTCCAATGTAAGCTTTGGATTTTTGTTGTATCTTGAAGGTATAGTTTTCAATAAATCAATGATGATACCATCAGTGTTTTTCGGGAAAGTGCCTAAACAATCTCCTCAATTGTTTTGCCTCGCCATCTAGCCTCATAATTATGGGGAATGAATTCAGCTTAAAATATTTTTAGCATATGACATCACATCGGCTGTTGAATTCGTCTTGTATACCAGCTTCACAACAGGCTTTGGAACCACATTCGTCCCACCTTTGCCATCAGGTTCTTTTGCTGATTCATAAACCTAAAAGCAAAGCAATGATTAGTTTAATAGAACCACAAAATCGAAAGGAAATATACATCACCCACCCTATCAAAAGTTTTCCAATCTACTAAATGCCCGCAGCCTTTGCTTAATTTTTTGGACACATAGGTAACTTAGATGGGCCACAAGCAAAGGCATTTCAAGAACATGCAATTATGAGTATACCACTCATCCGCAATGTCCTTGGAACATACAATTGACCTCCACAAATCACTTGAAGATTTATAGGTCTTAGTATTAGCTTCACACTTTGCTCCAAAGACCACAAATGTAACAAGTACAACTACAATCAAGACCATGAATCTTTTGTATCCAACCTAATCTTGTTTAGTGCTTGTCTAACATAATCTAGTCTCATATGATACACACAACAACAAGTCTCCCCCGCCCTTTACTTTTCGAACAAATGGAGGTTTCAAAGGTACCTAAAAAGTCGAGAATGAAACTTCAATTTTGATATTCTTTTTTCAAAACTAGCATAAAAAGAACACCGCATTAAAAGTAACAAGTACATTAGTATTGTAAACAAATGAATCATAAACTTAAAAGAAAAACCAACCTCGCTTTTCCAAGAAGGGTAGAGCATGCATTATCTTCTTTCCTTTGCCAAGCCTAATCTTAATAACATGTTTCTTGCTTGGTGACACTGGTCTGATGAGTCCAAAAATCAATTACTAATTTTTGTTTTCTCGCTTTAGTTTATCGATCCGTTTTTTTGAACATTGACCATGGGCCATCACCAATTTCGCTTGTTTTTCTCCCTTCCGAATCGTTGTCACATATCTTCTATTCAAGTTTAGGCACTTGGAAGTTCCCAAGCAATTAGTGCTGTGGACAACAAAGATATACCATGGTCGAGGTCCTTGTCTGTAGTACATCAAAGATCCGCATGCTTATGGTTTGCAAGAGAATTCTTGAGGTTGTTAACTATCTTTCTCATTATGTCTACTTTTCAATTTTAACATTTCAAATTCGGCAAAGAACTTAGCAAAGACCTTGAAGAACTTCTTTTCCTCTCATTTTTTGAAACTTTATGACATACCTCATTAGCATGGTCCGTAATCAACCTCGACAGCTTGTTGTTTTCTTCTCTCATCGAAAAACATTCTCTTCAAATTCTTTTGTCCTCTTCCTTCAATTCGCTTCCTCGCTTCCTCTTGCTCTCTCACGCTTCTTTTCTCAAGACCGATTTTCCCCGTGAGAGTAACAAACTATCTTCTATCCGTGGTTTCATATTCGCAAATAGTAAACAATAACCGAGAATGAAGCACTACATATGAAATAAATTAAGCACTACATAAAACAGATTGCTTAAAAAAAAACCGCACATGAAAGAATGTACCGCTTCTATCCTGTGTTTCATATTCTCGCAAATAGTAAACAATATTGAGAATGAAGCGCTACATATGAAATAAATTAAGCACTACATAAAACAAATTGCTTAAAAAAATCAAGACATGAAAGAATGTAAATCGTTCCACTAAGTCCCGTGATGTGTCGATTTTGGATGTCATGTACATAATTAACACAAGTATCATCATATGTAGGAACGTTTGTATCCTCCACTTCTTCGGCAAATTAGGAAACGTAAATTCAAGAACCAAAATAAAATTCCCATGGCATGTCAAGAGCCGATTACCGTGAATGCATTCATAGACAAAAAGATTGTTGTATATAGGTCGAAAGTGGAGTCAACCCATAGACAAAAAGATTGTTGTATAGGCCGAAAGCAATCTTGGAAGCCGACGACCACATAGCTCCTTGAATTGGTGGGATCGCCTTGAAGATTATGCAACCGAGAATAGATTGTTTGGATCAAACAAGATCCATTCCTTGCAATGGCCAAACGAAAAGAGATCCGCCAATTCACCGCATTGGAAGAATTTCGAAAAGAAAAAAAAAGAATGTGATTCTCCCAAACAAAAACATTTTTTGGGAAATTTGCTCGCCAATTCCAAATTCCAAACACCATCCAAGGTTTACATACCGTGGATCGCCGACATGGACACCAAATCTACCGATCTTCCTCAATTGGTTACGGATCCAGCCAGTTCCCGAGGTTGGGAAATTTTAGCGGTCTGGAAAAAAAGGATTCGCCGAAAAACATCACGATGAAGGACGGTCCAAGACCCTAATCACCCTATGTCGACATACGTCAATTGTACACCACCAATAAAAACACCAAAAACCCAAAATCACATAAGTAATCAAGAAAAACGTAAAAAACACGTAACACTAAAGAGAAAAGTACTTCAAATTGAAGCTTAGATCCCGAGCCTCGATTGACGCCACTCCGACACCCTACCGCCGACTCGACGTTTAGCCTACCGATTTAAAAAGTTCGAGCTAATCGCCTAATACACGCCAAGAAAAAGGAAAAAAAAGGAATAATAACAATTAAAAAATATATTTTATACCCCCGCCGACGCAAGGTGGGCGTGGGTGTAGGGGAATTCCGCCACCCTGTGTGGTGTAGGCCACGTGGGAACTTCATCGCCACCCGGCGGTTTCGGTGGAAAATGTTAGTGGCGCCGCTGGCCGCGGATTTACCCGAAACCGCCAGTGGCGAAGTTCCCCTACAAAATTTTGAATGGGGCCAAAAGCTTGCCCTATCGCTAATTTTTCATGATTGTTTAATTGTGCTACAAACGTTCTTAAGTTGTTCCACCATGTAACTCTGCATCCACATTTAGAACATCACAAAAGAAGTTTTCGCTCACTTTTATCAAAATACCGCTAACCAAGGTAGTAAAGGCAAAATCGATTTTAATTCACATCCCTAGTGAAATACACGTTATTAGCCTCACTGACGTGGCAATTAGAAATAATGTGGAATGTAGAGCCTGGCAAAATGACAAACGTGGAACCAAACCAGCTGAGTCATCATGCCAAGTAATGAAAGTACAGCCACGCCGGATGAAATCATTGCCACGCGTGCATCCAGCCAGGCGTGCATGCAATGAGCACGCATGCAGCAAGGCGTGAAAATATCCAGGCGTCCGGAATGTTCCGGGGCATCTTTTCATCCGAATAAATAATTGGCTTTTCCCTCTTCTGCATACTGTAGCAATTGCTTCAATTTTTACTGCGCCTTGATCGCACTGTTTGTTTCTTCCAAGTATGGCGGTAGTTCCATTTGCTGGCCGGGACATGGCTGTAATTGATCTTTTTGACAGGCTTTCGGATCCGTTGTTTGTGTTGGAGCATTTCCATCCTGAAAAGTACGAGACTCGTGTAGACTGGTTGGAAACTCCTGAAGCTCATGTTTTCAAAGCAGATCTGCCCGGTAAGTATTTACAAAATCCTAACTCTTGTAACGTCGTTGCGGAATTTTAGTTCATTGCCAATCTGTTAGAATGTCTTTTACTTCTTCGAGAATATCTTGTAATTTAGTATTCTTGTTTATACTGCTGTTGAAAACCTTTGGAATTCATTGCTTTCTTGAAAATCTTTAGGATCCATTTCTTTTTCCCTGTTATTGAGAATTTTTAAGATCCATTTCCTTTCCTCTGATACCGGAAATATTTAGGATCCGTTTCCTGCCCTATAGATAGAACTTGTCCCGTTATTAAAAATCTTTAACTAAACTAGCTTTAATCCCGTTATTGAAACCTTTTATGATCCTCTTCCGCTGTTTTGTGATAAATTTGCGTCGTTGAAGGTCTTCAAGATCCACTTCCTCCGTCTCTCTATGATAGGATTTGCGTTGTCTTGGATTTAGATTAAGCTGTTTTATGACAGTATCTCCTATTTGGAATGACAGGGTTGAAGAAAGATGAAATCAAAGTACAGATTGACGATGGCCGTACTCTGCAAATTTCTGGAGAGAGGAAGAACGGGGATGTGCAGAAAACAGACAAATGGCGTCGACGTGAGCGCGTTGAAGGCAGTTTCCGTAGGACTTTACACCTTCCGGAGGATCTTAAGCTTGATGAGATGAAAGCTCGAGTAGGTGATGGCGTTCTTACTATAACGATTCCTAAGCAGTACAAGCATAAGCCTGAAGTTCGATCCATTGAGATAACTGTTTGAGCGACACCGTCTAATCAACAATTCAGAAGATGGAGACGGATTGATTTCCAGTCAAGGATATCATACGTTTTACTTGTTCATTTCAGTCAAGGATACCATACATTTCACTAATTCACTTTGTTCATTTCCAATCAAGAACAGTAGCCCATCCATTTTACTTGTTCAAAGTATCTTTGAACTGGTTCTCTGTGTTTGGTTTGTTAATACGATTTCTTTCCCTTTGGTTCTCAGTCTCTGGATTATTTTAGAGTTGGTTCTCGGTGCTTTGGATTATTTATTTGAGTTGCTTTGGATTATTTATTTTTGAGTTGGTTCTCAGTGCTTTTGGATTATTTATTTTTGCCAGTCTTCTATTATATCGATGTCATCATCTGAAAGGCAATGAATGAACTTTTCGTTCAGATACAGTACGCAACAGGATATAGAGTACGGTTTAAATTTGGTTAAATATGCAACAGGATAAGAGTGTTGTTTAAATTTGGTTAAATATGCAACAGGATAAGAGTGTTGTTTACATTTGGTTATCTGTGTGTGTTAATACTAATAATAGTAAACTTTTCGTTCAGATACAATATACGGCAGGAAAGAGTATTGTTTAAATTTGGTTATCTGTGTGTGTTAACACTAATAATAGTAAACTCTTCGTTCAGATACAATATGCAACAGGATAGAATACTGTTTAAATTTTGTTCTCTCTGTGTGTAACGAAACTTTCCAAGTATGTCACGTGAACTGACCTCCATCTTTTTCTTTTCCAATTTCCAACAATCAGCATGCCGGACTGTCGTCTATATTTGTGGCAATCCAGTCCCACTGCTTATAAATCTGCTGTGGCAGTGTAAATTCACTTTTCTGCTGGATGTAAATCATCAATTAGCATATTTAAAAGCAGACTCCAATATATTTGTGGCAATCCAGTCCCATTGCTTATAAATTTTCTGTGGCAGTGTAAATTCACTTTTCTGCTGGATGTAAATCATCAATTAGCATATTTAAAAGCAGACTCCAATTACCTTCGCCAACAAAGCACCTTGTGCTGGTTTGACTACTGTAGACGCTTGGAACAAAATGTTGCTGCTTAGCCTTGGTACTGAAAGCAAAACACTTGGACAGGCATGGATGTAGATTAAATGGGTGCCTAATTGTGCAACACATAAAAGGAATGGCTGGTTTCATCCTTCCTCTTCTGTCTCCTGTTTTTAATGTCCTGGAATGGTGGAAGTATGTAGGAATTGAGTGCTAACTCACAAAGCTCAATATGTGTCCCCTTTGTAAAGTTTCCATTAAAGCTCATAATTTGTTCCCTTTGTAAGGCTTTTGATCAAAAAAAACGTTTTTCTATTTCTTTCTTGTATCTTACAATCAGCAAACCTCCAGCTTAATGGATCTCTGTAAAACCCTGAAGCCCATGACATGTGATTCATTAAGTAGCACTTGGCAAATTAAAGGGATATAATAAAAGAAATCAAGGCAAAGCTCAAAAGATATGTGGAAATCGTTTAGACAATGATTTTGCACACCATGCATAACTGAATTTAATCAAGAACTCAAAGTGTCATCCACAAAGACAACTAGCTAGTGAAACGATATGCCTTGCTAATTTTAGATAAATCAATGGTAATTTTGAATTTGTGCAAATGAAACATAGATACAGACTCACCCCCAGATATGGAGGTCATATTTAGGAGGATTATAAAGCAAATGCAAATGATGATAGACCACCCATGCAAAAGCAAATGCTGACTTGTATAGTTTGGCTTGATTGTTAAAATGCAGTCACTCAAAGTTTCTCAGAGATGCGCATCATGAATGCTCCAACTGCAGCCGCATCAAGTCGTATCCAAGCAGCCTCAAAGCCATCATGCTGAAAATTTACTCCAAGATTCTGAGCCACCTTTGGAACACTATTCCAAAGCGATTCCCTCGCTGAGCTCCAAGCCTTGGCCTGTGGGAAACACCTACAATTAGAAACCATTGAAGACTCATGATAGCGAACAGCACATATCATGGGTTTCACACGAGCACCCTGCTCTAAGAGCATCCATCAGGAAGTAGCAGAACTTGGTAAGACACATGGGCTGTCCCAGAAGCTCTGTATCAGGTCCTTCTTCAAGTTTCAAACCACCTAAATCCTTTTGCCTCCTTTTATGCATCCCTGCTTTAAAATAGCCAGGCTACCCTGCCTCACTATAGCCCTCTGCACCTTGATGGCTTGCTGCATCCCAAGCTGTAAATCATGCCAGTTGGGTCGGAGAAAGAGCAGCGTAAGCTTTCCAGAATTGATCTGAAAATACTTTGCCCTCTTCCCCTTGGGATTCCAACACTGCTGTTACCCCATACACCACATCAGCTGCTGAAACCTTAGAACAGTAAACCATGCAGCCTTTGGAAACCCTATAGTACAGTTCAGTGAGTCCATAATCTGAGGAAAAATTGTTGAACCCCTCCTTCATTCTCTTTTTGTGTCTTCACTCATATAATTGAAATTTCTGCTGGCATTCTACTAGTGCATTCCCATATGAGCTAAAAAGCAGCCTCAGCCTTTTAAGCCACCATCTGTCCAGGTCTTCAACTTGGTAGCAACATATGAAGAAGAAAAAACATGGACTCATAGAGTGTCCATTCTCCTCAGAAGCATGAGTCTAGGTTCATCTTCATATGTTATTCTAGAAAGGTCCGGAGCCTTCACAACAGTGCCATCTTTTCAAAGTAATTGTCGTTGCCATCTCAAGATTTCCTGCACTATTAATATACTGCTCAAGCTCCATAACCCCTGCCTGATATCTCTCATCCGTAAGCCTCTCATGAACAAATTGGTCTGTCAATGCCACACATGCCATCCAAAGGAGCTCATTTGTATTTTTATGCAAGGCATGGGCAACCTCAAAACAACAAACACCCCTGTAGGTTTTCCATGGAAGGTGCCACTTCCATAATAATCTTTCTTTTGTCTCAGCATTTCCTTCCTAACATCTTCTAAACCTTTAACATTCTCATCATCCTCCCCATCCCTTTTCCTTTTTCTTGCCCCTCATCATATTCATCATCTGTTTCATCTTCATCTTCAATATCAGATTCTGCATCATCCCCATCTGCTGTCAGATCTGAGAAATTAGAAAAAGATTGGCCACATCAAAATTATACACCAGATCTGCTTCAGCCTCATCTTTCTAGTATACAACACCACAACTTGGGTGTTCCGCTCACTCAAATTGTTAAGATGAATAGGTCTATGACTATCAATAACAAAACTGAAACATCTGTCCCAAGCTTTAGCAGACGCCTTAGGTCACGAGCTGAGCCCCAATTCAAAAACAACAATACTAAAGGCTGATTCTGGTCTCCTAAATGTTCTGAATCAGCAATGTCCTGAAAGCTTGAAACGGGATAAACGGAATACCTGATTGCATCAGAAGCCAGGATCTGTGTCGCAATTTTAAGGGCAATATAAAGAATCTGCATCTGCTGCGGATGGAAAGACTAAGACTGGTGAAGGGAGCTGCTTTTGCTGCAGATCTAATACGCTCATAAATGTAACCGCATTCCGTTCTCGCACCATTTTTGTTTAATCGTCATTTCCGCATCGGAAAAAGTGCAGGTCGGCGCTAAAACGTAGAACCCAATTGGAATGAAGGAACATAGCTGCAGGAAAACCAGATCCGACTATCAAAACAAACAAGATTGTGCCCTACCGCGCGTCTTCTGCTTGAATGCCGGAGTTGGGAGGGAGGAATCAAATTGCTCAATTGAAACACAAGAGCGGGAAGAACTTGCCTGACGGCCATGTGGAGTTCCTTAGCCCTTGACAACATCCTGACCGTCTATAAGAGCGGGAAGGTTTGGATGAAACCAGATGAGCGTGTTTATATTTTGTGAGGTTTTAGTTCTTACTATAGTATCATAGAATTTTATATTCTATCTAATCTAGTCCATAAAACATATATAAGGCAGTTTGCTTTGGTATGCCTAAAAAATTAATAAATTTTGTCGTCAGTCCGCCTTCAAAGGAACATTCAGCAAAGACACCCTGTGTATCTCAAAGGCCTGCTCCAAAGCTGGTCGACATCCATGAACTGCTGTGGTCAAACATCTATGAATCTCTGTGGAGGTCAGAGGTCTTAGGGACTTCTTCTACCCATAAACCTATGGCGTGGTCCTGAGGATGAGAGAACCAATGAAGCTTTGGGCTACTTTTGGCCCCCCTATTGAGCCGCCGATCTTAAGGACTACAAGATTAACAAGGCAAAGCAAGACGAGGGGTTGTCCTCCAAGTGGTCCCGAGAGTGTGTTTTGCATGTTCTTAGTTTTGTTGTTTCGTGTTGATTGAGGCAAAGGATCATTGCGCATTGGTTGTTGGTGGTTGTTTTAGTTGCCCAAAGGGATAAGCCCTTTTGTTTGATGGTTGCTTAGTCCATATTGAAGAATATTTTTACATACTCGCCACTTAGGGCATACAATATTTTAACTATTATTCTTGTTTTTTTCTTCTTTTCCTTTAGTATATTCTTTGCTTCGACCTATTCAGACGACCGAGGTTGTAAATACACGCACAACTACAAGGTACAAAAAACTCATATAGAACTTATATACAAACATATAAATCATATGTCTTCTTTATATAAGCCCTTCAAAACGGTAAGCTCGCCTAATTTGACGAAGCCTCCAAGATTTGCAACAATGATGCGCCTAGCTTGTGCACTCAACTTGCTTCCGTGAGATAACAAAATCGCCTGGCAGCCTCCTTCATCAAGATAGGATTCGCTTTGCTCCTCAAGTAGCCTTGCAAATGTACAACAACTTTCTAGCATGTCCGTGGATGAATTGCCTCCACCCTTCCATATTGCGCTGTTTCCTACCCACTTTCTTCCTCTCTAGTTTCAATCTAGCAACATCAAAGACTCTTTCATGTTCTGTTGACTTGAATACGCCTTTCTCGAATTTTTCCATCTCCTTCATAGATTCATCCACATCGCCTTCAACCGTCAGGCACAATTTCTCTTGCAATTTCTCCCGCTTATGAACCAGATATACAAAAAGTCTGCTACAGCCATTATTAGTATGGTAGAGCATGGAATTCAATCTTGAATTATTGATATGGTAAACCTCAAGGGCAAACTTTTTAAGAGTTATCATGTACATTTTACTAAGTGATTCCTGCTTGTTATTTATTTTTTTTTTTTATCTTTCATTTTTTATTTTTATTTTTTACATATATGGTTCGTTGTTCGTTACACATTGCATGCACCAAGGTGAGGCTCCGTTGTTTATTTCTTCAATGGTTGTAATTAGCTTATAAATTGTAATTATCAAACACATCTCGCAATGCATAGGCCATTAATGTGCTTTATAAAAAGACATCCAGATAGACCATTAAATTTTGATGTAACGTAAGATGTATTCATGCTTTTACCACCATTAAATGGGTTTGGTCATTCGATATGGACATTAACAATTCTCAAAGAAACCCTTTGAATGAGAAACATAGAAGCTATGATGCAACGGTCTCTAACAAGCCGGAGAGACATCCAATATATCAAGAGTCTTTGAGAACCTAAATTGCCTCTACATGTCGAGAGGCCCGCTTAGTTGAGAATTGAATATTGTCCAAATTCATTGACACTCGCCAGCCCTTAAAAAATCTGGAGAAAACATAGAAGCCATGATACAACGGTCTGTAGCAAGGCGCAAAGATAGCCAATATATCAGTAGTGTATAAAGAAGTAATATTTTGGGAACCTAACCTACCTACGCATCTCTTTCACAAGCCGAGGGGTCGCTTTTTAATTGAGAATTGATATTGTCCAAATTATTTACAATCCTACCCATTTGTTTTGGTGTTGCTATGGATCATCTTTTGATGCAAAGGGAAGTGTAGCAAGGTGAAGACTTGTACAATAGAAAGGGAAAAGGACATATAGATTAACATAGAAAAAATAGAGTTATGGGTCTCCTAAACTGACTACACAAAAAAGGGAAAAGGATTCAACTTAATGGAGTAATGGGTACAATGATTTAGAAGGTTTTGCATATTAACTTGTAAGTTGTACTAAGATGTGACTTATTATCGCAATGGCCTAAGACCCTGCTGGAATGTTACATAAAGATCTAAAGCCATGTTCAAATTGTTTGCCAAGGGTTTTCCGGAGGCAATACCCATTTCTATTATCAAGTAAGAAACTCTCAAAATGTTTAATAATAAAAGATTATGAGATTCCGCAATTATGTGAGCAACAACATCGTAAAAACAATCATATATCTGGAAATTAATAGCTAAATTAGAGGAACAAATTAGGCACATCCCCATTGCTTTGCCAAGGGCATGCTTACATTAGCTCATGCCAAGATTATATGATCAGATACACCAGGTAACAACTATTACATTATTCTCGCCTCGGTGGAGCCAAAAGATCTATAATGCCGCTAGAACACAAAGAGCCAATTAAATCTTCACATTCAACACAATGGTCAATTGCATGTCGCGGTATCCGATAATGTGATGCAACCGTGACAGAGCCCCAAAGTACAATGAGCGGAATTGAACGGGCAAATGTAGAGTCCTGTAAATCCATGAACCGAAATGCACAAATGAAATGGCCTATCACTATGGAGTTTTTTACTCTCTTCCATCCGGGTTTTAAAATTTTAAAATTGAAAAGATATAATGTCTGCAAAACCTACATTATTTGGCACATTCTTGCTAGGAATATGGCATCTCATAGGTTGCGATTTAGGATTTGAACATCTCGCTGCAATTACAAATGGCAACAAAGAGTGATACAACTCTATTGAGCAGACTTGCACCGCAGACCACTTCAAAGTGCACACAATACTTATATGTAGGCATGCCTAGGAATTAAAGTGGAAATGGAGAACTCACTATGGAGTTCTTAATTTCGCCATCCATAGAAATATAAATTTTATAAAGATATAATGCTTCAAACTATAATATAATGATGATGGATCAACACCGTGCATATCCGCCTCAAAAAGTGAAATCGAGACGGCTTTTCCTTGTACTCCTTTCATTCCCACCAATCTAGGTTCCGATAATCGTGAAATAGAATACTTTCTCTTGTAATTTTCCTTCCCACCAATGTGGTCCTAATAATCAAAATGAAATAAGCATGGAGAGGCTCCATCATTCATTTGCAACCTTTTACTTCCATGACCAAGGTCCACGTTCATCTATTTTCCTACAAACTTGTGAAGGAAAGTCGCCTTCTAATGTGTTCAAGCAAGCTGGCATACCCGGCTACCAAATAGCAAGGGAATCAAACCGCTAAACTTAGTCCGCATAAATCACCATTTGAATCATGTGCTTTAATGCAAGCACGTAACTCCTAAGAGTACAAAGATAATGGGTCGATAAAGGAATGATGAACAGATCCATACAACTTCCATCATTTCAAACATGAACCGCATATGCATAGTGGTTGATTTTGAAACAAACAAGAGTCCCCTCCCCACAGAAACATAGCATTAATCAAAGAAAGAGTTGAAATTGGTGTGATCTGCTAAATGAGAAGTGGATCAAGCACACTACCAACCCCGAGTAAATACAAAAGAAAGACCAAGTGCGTAATCATCTTCAAAGATGAAAATGTATAAGATGTTAATCATCAAGCTCTCGCTTTTGCTCAAAATTCCCAAATCGAAGCCTCAGAACCGTGATTCGTGAGGCTAACCTAAATAGAAGGAAGGAAGGAAGGAAGGTTCTTTAAGAACAAACCATTCCCTAGTATACGTTTTTGTGCGTGATGGAGCTCGACTCTCCACAAACTTCCCGAAAGGCATACCTTCCTCGCTCGTGCCATACCCTAACATCCCGACGATGCCAACGGCTTCAAAGATACTTCAAAGATATGGCATCCATACCGTGGATGGCTAGCCACAAAATTTTCAATCGAGCCGTAACGTAGCCATTCACAAACCTTTGGAAAAATCAATCATTTCTACCGAGGAAAAAGAACCCGCTGCTAAAAATACATAGAGGTAGCTCCATGTTCATGACCATATCATGCCATGCAAATGAAACAAAATGCAATAAGTCCAATGGCCGAAAATGGGAATCAAGCTCCGTAACATGGCTCAACTGATGTGAAAAGCCCACAATTTCAACCATGGAATATCTCGAGAGATATGTGGAAGTGCCGCTGAGGAAGACTTGCAAAGCATGCCTTCAAAAAGCCCTGAAGCCCTCAAAAACAAATAAATAAACAGAAGTTACATCCCTTGAAACAAAGACACTCTATTCAAGCCCAATCATCTAGAATCACAAAGGCTCAAAGCTTGCATCTCAAGGTGCACGGAAATCCCATGCAAACATCACACTAACAAAGTTCTCCACTTCAACGCCATCATCCGTACAAAAATTAAATGAAATGCAATATCCGGAAGGATCATCTCAGGGGCTACATGCCGGAATCCGGCCAACCGGGGACGGGACGATAAACCCAAAATCCAAATTTCCTTTAGGAAAAGCCAATTACCCCATTTTTGAATGTTGAAATTTTTCCTGTGGACTAAAAGGTTTGAAACCTTAGAAAATCAACCTTAAAAAAATTCCAAAGTTTTCTTTAACCCCGAAAAACCAAATTTAAACAATAGGATATGAAATGCTTTTACCTTTTGAAACAAGGAAAATAAATAAAACACAAGAAAAAATTTGCTACAGATGAACTTTTCTTTACCAACTCACTCCACATGGGAGATATATGGGGCATGGCCATTGGGACCCCATTCGTGTGGGCCAAGAGGGGTTCCCCCAGGGGCCCGAGCGGGTCACCGGGCCACACCGAATGGGTGACCAATGGCCACGCTTTCAACATGGAATGGAGGATCAAAATTGTCCCCTTTTTTATCCCCCGCTTTCTCATGAGGTGGAGGTCCTACTATGGTCCGCCAGAGACGCCTTCGAGGCCCTCGGCCGTCATTTTGCATTCATAGGCCCCCTCAATTTATGCAAGGAGGCATTCATCCATTTTGTGGATTAGATGCTTCATTTTTGGGATTTTGCCGCTTCATTTTTCGTTTCGATGCTTCAAAGAAATTAGTTTTTAAAGGCAAAGCCTTTTTCTCGCTTTTGGGGCTTCCATTGCGGTGTATTCATGTGCATTTTTAAAGTTTGTTGATTTTTATCTTATATCTGTGTTTTTGTTTAATGCAGGTGGAATGGGGTTCTTGATGCTAGCCCCGCCGATGCTAACCCAAGTATGTATTTCATTATTTTTTTTGTGATTTGATGATTTCTTTTTTCTAAGTTTTTGTGCATATAGGTTGGAATGCGATTTCAAAAAATCTTTCCGCCGAAAAGAGACAACTCTGGGCTTTAGGTATTCATAGAGTTTTTTTGTCTTTGCTGGGCTTTTCTTAATCTTTATGCATGTAGGTTGGGATGGAGTAAAATATCAAATCTTTATGCATGCAAAGTTGGGATGTTGTTTCCTGCAAAATTCACTAAGCCGTGGATTTGATGATGGATTTTCAGTCGATGATTTTACATGTTTATGAAACCGTGATCAAGCATTTCAATGTGAAATGCGGACCAACATTTCAATCGAAACCGTGTGAACATTTCTAATGTGAAACTTGGTACTAGAATTTTGAATGTGAAACATGGTTTTGATGAACTAAAATTTGAATGATAATTTAAACTTTCAATGAACTTTAACTAAAATGTAATTTAATTGTTAAACCTATTACAACATATTACTCAAGACGGAATTTGCATCCTCTTCCATTCTAGATTGTAGGGATGTGATGTGTAACACAAGGTTAAATCCTACACTGATTTTGAGACCCCATTTCCATGTTGAGCCCACGATTATGTCTCTTGTTTTGTTCCGCTTTATTGAATATCATAGTTGGAAATGTTTTAATTAAGGCCATGTATCTTTTTGCTGTTCTAGGGGCAAGTTCTCCTTGAGGTGGGATTTGTGGCATATTCTAGGTATATGCCAATATATATCTGCAATATGCCAATGATTGCTCCAAACCCATCATAGGTCGGGTGAAATGTCGGGTTGCCCCTCGCTACCGGAGAGGCACTCTAAATCGGAAACCGGTGGTTTTTGCGCCAAGTAATCAAGAATTTCAAACAATTGTGGCAAGCCTCGCAAGACAACATTCGCACCTATGGATATGGTTTCTTCCAGAATAGCAAGACAATCCGACACCTACTTTTGGTTGCACGGCCCCATGTTTTTCACCATTGACCGTGAACCATGGAAAGAAAATCGCTTCCTCGTGTATGTTCCTTCAAGAATATTATTTTTTAAAAACCTTACTTGCCGAGTGCATCTCAGATGGCACCAAGCATAAAGTTAGGGGACTAATAATAAACTCAAACCCACAAAACTCAAACCCAATTCTTTTGTGACTTGTTACACAAACACAACCCACAAACTAAAACTCCAATTCTCTCCGTGGGCTTGTTAGTACATAAACTCAAACTTCCAATTCAACTCTAAACTCCACAAACTAAAACTCCAATTTTTTGTCAGGGCTTGTTACTACATAAACTCAAACTTCCACTGGACTTAACTTTGTGTTTACAATATATTCAAACTCCACAAACTCAAACTCCAATTTTTGTGACTTGTTACTACACAAACACAAACCCACAACCTAAAACTCCACCTCTGTGGCTTGTTACTACATAAACTCAAACTTCCAATTCAACTCTAAACTCCACAAACTAAAACTCCAACTCTTTGTGGCTTGTTACTACATAAATTCAAACTTCCAATTCAACTCTAACTTTTGTGTTTACAATATATTCAAAATCTGAATAAGGTCATGTCTATTACAATACAAAAACTTAAACTCCAATTCTCTTTGTTATTTGTGGCTTGTTAGTACATAAACTAAACCGCCAATTCAACTCCAAGTTTATGTTTACAATGTATTCAACTCCAAATTTGTGCTTACAATGTATTCAAAATCTGAATAAGCAAGTAATCTCATGTCTATTACAATATAAAACTTAAACTCCAATTCTCTTTGTTGTTTGTCGTTTGTTAGTACATAAACGAAATCCTCAATTCAACCTCCAAGTTTGTGTTTACAATGTATTCAACTCCAAGTTTGTGTTTACAATGTATTCAAAATCACAATAAAGTAATCATATCTATTACAAGTTATGTCCATAATCTCTAAAAACTTGATTACATATACAAATAATCAAGTAATCCCTTTATACCAGACACAACCGCGGGTGCAAAAACACCCTATTTGAACAATCGCAGAACCACCCTAAGCAACGATGAACACCAGAGAATTTCGAATTCTCGCTTAGTACGAAATAGGTTCTTGGGTGTCTATAAACACCGCAAATGGTTGCAAATGAGCAAAAGTTGACGCTTTTTTCCACGCTTTTGGGCACAAACAAACGATGATCCGGGATTTGACATGTATAAGGCTAGCCCATCCGCCTTCAAGAGCGGTCCACAAGAAAGAGGAAACATTTCAGCAGATCGCCACGGCGAAGATTTGAAGCTTCTAGGCAGCCGATGGATGTAATATTACAAATTTAAGCTCTACACATGGATAAAAGAATTGAAAGTGATAATGAGGATCGCGGGTGGCTTAACATTGTGAGTTGTCGGTGAAGGAATGCTTAGACAAAAAACCTAAATAGTAAACTCAAAGCATTGTAATTTGTATTCCTCAAACATTTCAATGTACATTCGCTTGCCATATGGGCAGAAATTAGTCCATCCGGGTTCCGATACTTTTCTCGTGCACAACACCTAGCTGTGCTTATCCTAGCTACATGTTCCTCGCCCCCTTGGAAACATCTTTCGGGTCCATCTCGGTGTAGCCCTGTTTATCCGGGATTTCTCTGACATGGCCTCTGCGCAAAGGAGTTGGACATGTGGATCCGGGCCCTTCGTCGCGATCCATGGGGTCCCTTCGACATCTGGCGCCACTACGCCAAAGACATGCGAGCATCGGGTGCATGGAAGAGTTTGGTTTTTTTTTTGCTGGAACTCGATGCTCTTGTGTGCCCGGGATGGCTCACCCTCTTGATCCGCAGTGGTCCCGACCATGCCTACGATTCGAAATTCGACCCACCATCAAAAAAGGCATGTAGGTATCAATTTTTCATTTTAAAGCCCCCAATTTTGGAAACACTGCCTCCCTGGCAGAATACCTTTTCAAGAGCCTCCGTAAGTCTTTTTTCGCTTCCTCGCATTCTTTTCCTCGTAGCTTTCTCATCCATTTGATCCAAGATTGAATCGATGTTAGATATATTTGTTCGTTGGGTAATGTTTTAAATTGATCGCATGAGGATCATTCTCACCGTGCTCGCCTTTATCCCTCGTCATCCGCTCCCCATCACCGGGTTCGACCATTTTTCGAAGCTTATCCGAAAGCCCCTTTAAATCGCCACACTTTACCTCGGCTTTCTCGAAAAGCAATACTTTTCTTTCCTTTTATTATGGCGACATTTAAAAAGCGAAAGACTGGCGAGAAGAAATCAAGAACACAACCATCCTTCTGGCACATGCTTGTCAACCGTGTAGTAGGCATATGATGTCTTCAATCCGACACTTCATCACGTGGTCACCTTCCATTCCGACAAACTTGTACCGGTTTACCCGCGGAAATATGTCGCCATTTCTTCTTCATTTTCTCATCAAGATCTTCGCCACCACCGACAGCATTGGTGGCAAGGGCCTTCGTGGTGCGGTTTCACGCGTGTCAAACGGGCTCCAGCCCCGATACTCACGTTCACCCCGAGTCGCCTTCAGCACGCACATATGGGTGATGTAATACTGATATTCCTTCACCCTTTCTTGTTCACCCATCCCGCCATTATATGTACCTACTGTAAATATGGGACCCGCTTTTTGCTTTTATTTACAAGCAACCGCAATTCGCTAGACCCGCATCATAATGACAAGGTGATAAATGTTAGCAGATTGTCATGCCGATATTCTGTGAAGAGTTCCATATATTTCTTGCACGGCCCATAATGCGTAGAATCCTCTAAAGTCTATGAACACCATAGTAGCATTCTCGCATTAATCGGAGGGAGTGGGGAATCCCTTCCTTTGTTACAAAGATGCACAACATTTTTCTTCTCCTTGATCTTGATAGCCTCTTCGTGTTTCAAAATCGATCTAATGGGTTCTAGAAATGCAACGGCAAATTACCCACAACATGTTCCTTATTGTAATTTGCTTTCACCATTACTCTGTATCCGGATCCGATATATCCGTAATCATTTGTTCCGTGGAAATCGTGAAAGTCGAACAACTCCTCCCAAAAGTGTAATCTTTTCAGCTGCGTGGAGGCATATGACAAAATCTCTTTCCGCATGAAGCCGAGGCTTCTAATATCAATGGCGCCGCAAATTAAACCGCCATGATATCCACTTTGCACCTTAACGTATGTCTTTCCTTCCAAAATCTCATCGAGAAGTCGAGAAGCCTGCGATTAGACATGCCTCGAAGGTATCTTAACCAGTTTTGTTGAAGAAGTCCTTCGAGGGCTTATCAGAAAATCTCCATGCTCATCACAAATCTTCTTGTTGACCCATCCATTTGGCCCTTCCATTAACTTTCCTTCACCCCGCTCCCTCCATAAAAATAAATTGCTGGCCCTTAGCTCCTTTACCTTTAACGCGTTGTGGTAGCTATCTCGCGGGAAGTCCTACAAAACAAATGGTTAGGAAAAAGGCGCCAGCGATGTCATTGAGCAAAGCTAATAAAAATACCTTCCATCGGAGGTGGTGGCCGTGCCAATGGGACCTTGAGGAGGACAACCATACGCTTTATGTTGATGTTGTTGGTGATTGGAGCTTCTCTAACAATGGCTCTCTATATACGTTGTTAGCGATGACTTCATTGTAATCAATGCTCAACTCAATGTATTCTCTATCCGTCAAGTTTCCATTAGCACTCTTGTTCTTCTCTTGGCGTAGGCTTTAGCAAACTCACCCCGGCTGTTCCCGCTCTCCAACAACAAACATAGCAAGCTTTGAGTTGCATATATAATCGTGGTTACCAGATATTATCCAAAATTTTTTTGCCCTTCAGGGTCAGCCTCTGTATTCCATGTGATCTTTTTTCCAAATAATGTATACTTGTAAAGTTAGAAGCCACAAACCAAAAATCATGAACAATAACAATCACCTAGTAATGGGGTCGAATGGACAACATCAAGGGGTGTGAGCACCTCCAGGATACGTTTTGAAATCTTCACGAGAGTCCGTGACGCGGGTCGCTTGAATCCATTCGATGTGTGAGGTTAGCAGGAGCTGGTTCGCAATCGAATATTGAAACCTTGATAAACCGGGCCACACCAAGCCGGTAGAACCGTTTGAATTGTTCAAGCTTCAGGCTTTGTTCTCGCCAATTTATGCTTCTTCTTCAGGATTGAATTTGAGGTCCGGTGCTCGTATAATAGGAAATGCTAGCCCTTGGACGATAAAGACCCGAGGTGGAAGGGGGTGTTGGAAGAAGAAGGTTCTAAGGCTATCGGAAGTATTGAGTTTGCGGAGGTTGATTCTGAACTTTGGGATGGTAGAATCTTTTAGGCTGATGGGGGGAGCACAAATAGCGAGAGAGGTTGGCGGGATCTATAACAGCAGATGGTTGGGCGGTGGAAACAGGCTCCACGGAGAGGGCTCAGGTTGGTAGAGGCCTCTGCCAGATCTGAGCTTCCATGTTTTTTCTTACACTGAGCCCTTAACCGGTTCATTGTCCATTCTGAAGGCATCTTCTCATCTCGTTTGGCTTTCGATTGCAATGCTTGGTGGTTTTTTCTTATCTGCCTGCAAACCTTTTCTCGCATGTCGAAGCCGGACAATATATCCCTATTACCCGTTATTCGGGACAGAGAGAAATCATAGGACTGCGGCATCTACCGTATCCTTTTGCCTTTGGTGAACATTTTTCCAAATGGCGGCTTGTTTAACTTGCCGGGTGCGCCATGAGGGGAGGGATCATAGTTTGTCCATTTAAGGACATACTCAATGAGCCACCAAATTTCGTTGTGTCCTCTACCATTAGAGGTAATTTGAGATCTCCTTTTGTCCCCATAAGAATCCTCCAATAGAATGAGTACTCTACATCAAACTGCCAATTAATGCAGTATTAACAACTTCATTGCCGTTTTTTTTCCCTATAACTTTTGATCTACTCATGAAAATGTTTGCGGCGTTTGTTGCATTAGATGAGAATGAAAAGATCTTTCAAGTGATATATGGTTATGATGTAATTCAATACAAGCCATATGTGTTAACCTTAAAAATATGGTTTTGCTCTTTTCTTATATATTTACATCCCAAAAGATATAACAATGGGTTGTCATTAGAAAGATCTTGAGGAGACGAATCCATTGCCACAAATAGTGTTCGAATCGGAGTTTTGATCAAAAGTTATAGTAGAAAAATGACACCAAAAGTTAGTTAGAACTGCATTAATTCACTATCACGCCACATAATACCGGAATAAAATACACCGGAGCTCTTCTCTTATTGGACGAGTTTAAAAGCTGATGTGGCTTTTTAAGCATCCCTTAATGGGACAAAATGAGATCTCAAATTACCTCTAATGGCTGCATATAATAGCGTCTTGGACATTGTTCTTTGTTCCTTCCCACATAGCGAGATTGGGTAATTCCTATCTCACAGATGTCATCGGCCTTCTTGTCAGTCCTTTAGGAACAAGCAGAGGTCTTTACTTGCGGTCGCCTTTGCCTGTGGAATTGCTTCAGGCACTTCGATGTAACTAATTTCTTTTCATTTGAGGGTGTAATGATCTTATTGGGTTCAACTGCCGCGATACAAATCCAGAGCCGCAAGTAAGAGGTGTGGTCAAGATTCCCTAATGCAACAAATTCTTCCGGCAAATCAACAGGATCAAGGGTCGCGATCTTCATGAGATACGCACGGATCGCTGAAGCCGATCCTCATGAGTGGATTCAGGAAGATCGCGTCCGCAGGTCGCGGAGTTTCATGAAGATCGGGGCCGCGATCTTGTTGACCACTGAACACCATCGGGCCGCCGATGTAACCGAAAGCAAATAGCAGGATCGCTGGACGCTGATCCGTCCGACATCGCCAGGACGCGCCGATCCCCGTTGAGTTCCGATCATTCTAATGACTACATTAGTAAAGGGTGAAAAGTCTAATTAAACATGCACTATCGAAGGAAATCGCTACGCGATCTTCTTGAGCCGAGGGGGTTGGAACTAACCTTCTCCGAGGGTGGGCTTTTGGTGCCATGGATCACGGCGTGAAGCTTTAAAAACGGGTTCGTGACTCGCTGGCGGGCGGCTTCGAGGAGGCTAAGGCGCCGGAAATCGCTTTTAAGGCTTTTTCGCCGAGATCGCCGGGCGGAATGAAAAAAGTCGGCTGAATCGCGAGAATAAATATCGGGTGGGAAGCCGATTAAATTAATCCAGCATCGGACTGGATTACCGCCATAAATGCCAGCCATTAATTCGTGCATCATAAATAATTGCCATTAATGCAGGTCACCGTATTTTATGGACACCCAACAACTTTATTGTAAACGTGGCATTTTCCGGACAAGAGGTACTTTCCGGGTGCACCTCCGGATTCAAAAAGTGTACGAATGAATGTCCCTCTGGAACCAAAATTAAGACGCCTACGGAGCCGGTTGAAGGACCGAAAGAGACAACAGATTTTCAATTTAAAACTTGAATTTCGGCCGATGAAGAAGTGGGCGGGATTTCGATTTTGTAATCGAAAGCAGGTGTTCTCGGAAGGCTTTCGTTCTTTCGTCCGGCGCTTGTTCGGTTCTTGGGGCCGCTCGATCATTCTTGAGGGGCTATAGTGCTCATCTCTTGCGCTTCGCCTACTTTTAAGCTACCCGGGTACAAAATCCTAATGCCTTACCGTCTATGCATTAGAAGTTATCGAATTAGGGAGAGATTTTTCGATTTGTTGTTTATGTATAGGTTATAATAGTGCCTTCACAACCATAGCGTAATTCCTTTGTATTGGCACCATCTCTTTTTTTGGTATATGCCGTTAGGGGATCTTTATAATAACCGGTTAGCGAGGCCCAATTGAATTTGTTTATTTCTGGACTAATTGATAGTGAGGGAATATCACGGTAACATAGTGGATCACGCTAATGGTTCCGCTAATGGTTCTCGCTATTGGTTATGCTCTCCGGATGTTCAATGCCGCGACATGTCCGTTAGAAATAGAGAATCCAATTCTACCTATTTCTATGAATTGCTTGATGAATTTGTGGTTGACACCAAGACAATGATTATAGCATGAGATGTCTAAAGGCAATTTATTCAATTCAAGACAATGTCAATAAGATACCATTGGAATTATTGTAGCTAATGCTTTGTAGAAAAGGGATTGACCTCTTTCTTGTAGCAATGTTGACTCGTTGAGCAATCAACCTAGAAACCGAGAACTCGATCGTAAATTCCTCCTTAGGTTTATCCGGACCGACTCAAATCTTCGAGCCGGCCTCTCGATCTTTTTATCCGATGAACCTCGTGGGTTATGGCTTTGGAATCGCCGCCTTTGCCGATCTGCTATTCATATGGAGTTTCCCTCCATAGATACGGGCCAGCACATCTTATATTTACAAATATAGGTTCAACGAAACCATTGAACCATTGTCCCCCTATATATATACAAAATATACCCCATAGGTAATGAAGCCCTTAGGGCTATATCATGAACAAGGTATCCACTGTAGAATCTGAGAGTGTGCTCTGTACAATCTTGTGTACACTCTCAGTAATGTAGACTTAAGCTTATAATATCTTTTTCTGTAACCCCCGCATGTCTGAAAACCATGCACACTTAAAAGACTTAAACCGTGGTGTGCATTTTGAATGTGAATTTTGTGATGAACCACTTACAATTCCAACATTCCTCCTTCATCACACAATTCCCTGACATTCATATCAGACTTGAATTGCTTAAACTTAATTTCTGGCAGTGCCTTGGTAAAAATGTCTGCAACCTGTTTTACTGTATTTACATACACCATTTCAATATAATGTTTGGTGACTAAGTCTCGATGAAGTGTATGTTTAACTCAATGTGTTTAGTCCTCATGATGCACCGGGATTCTTCACTATAGCTATGCAGCTCTGATGCCTCAGGAGAATTTGTGTAGGACCATTTGCTCATGGCCTAGTTCCTCCATTAATCTCCTCAACCAAGCAAATTTCTTTGGCAACTGGGGATGATCTTTGAATATTCAAATTTTTCGCTGAAGACATGGCAATGGCATTTTGTTTCTTGCTTTTCCAATTGATTGCTCCTCCACCTAATAAAGCATTCACAAATCCAGATGTGGATTTTACTTTTGACAAGTCCCCCTCCCCAATTTGCATCACTATATGCACTTAACTCCCAAATTTGTAGAGTTGAATGTTATTCCATGAGTTTTTGTCCCTTTAAATATTTCAATACATTTTTTCCCGCCATCCGGTGATCCCCGTAGGATTGCTACACCTTCGCTTAAGATATTCACAATGTATGATATATCGGCCCGGTGTTGTTTGCTAAATATAACAAAATGTACCAACTAGTGACCAGATGGAACATCTTCCATCTCCTTTATGTCCTTTTCAAGAAGGGCCACTTCTTGACCAATCTATGGCCGGGAACAAAGGGAGTTTTTGAGGGTGTGCATCAACAAGATTAAATCTTTTCAACATGTTATCAATATGTTTGCATTGCTCGTAGCTTTTAAACCTTTTGATCCCTGTTCCTGCATACTTCAATCCCCAAGAAGTTTTTTCAATTCTCCTAGATCCGACATTTCAAATCTTGAGCTCAATATTCCTTTGCAATGGTTTAGAATATTTAGATGATTTGCTGCCATAATACAGTCATCAACATACAAAGCTATGATGCAAAAGTTTTCAGCCTGCTTATACCTGTAAAGGTTGCCATCATTTTTGAATTTTTCAAAACCTTGCTCCTTAAGAAAATTGTCCATGCAGACATACCATTCTCTAGGGGATTGTCTGACCATTTTTTCGAGCTTATCCGGGAAAGCCCTTAAATCGTCACACTTTACCCTGGCTTTTCGAAAAGCAATACTCTTCTTTCCTTGTATTAAATGACGAAAAGCGATTACCGAGAAGAAATCAAGAACACAACCATCCTTCGGCACAAGCTTGTCAACCAGGTAGTAGGCATATGATGTCTTCAACTGGCACTTCAGCACGTGGTCACCTTCCATTCCGACAAACTTGTACCTGGGTTTACCCGTGAAATATGTCTGCCATTTCTTCTTCATTTTCTCATCAGTATCTTCGTCACCAGCGGCGGGCATTGTGGCAAGTACGCCGTCTTCGTGGTGCAGTGCTCACGTGTGTCAAACGAAGCTCCAGCTCCGGCATAATCGCGTTCACCCTGGAGTCACTTCTGTTAATGCACATATGGGTGATGTAATACTGATATTCCTTCACCCTTTTCTTGTTCACCCATCCCGTCTCGTCATATGTACCTATTTTAAATATGGGACCCGCCTTGAATCTGTTTTTGGCTGTACAAGCAATCTGGCAAATTCGCAGACCGCATCAGAATCACAAGGTGATAAATGTTAGCAGTTGTCATGCTGGATATTCTTGTGAAGAGTTCCATATATTTCTTGCACGTCCATAATGCAGAGAATCCTCTAAAGTCTATGAACACCATAGTAGCATTCTCAGACACTGGAGTGGAGGTGGGAATCCCTTCCTTTGTTACAGCATGCACAACATTTTTCTTCTCCTTGATCTTGATAGCCTCTTCAGGTTTCAAAATCGATCTAATGGGTTCTAGAAATGCAACGGGCAAATTACCCACAACATGTTCCTTATTGTAATTGGCTTTCACGTACTCTGTATCCGAATCAGATATATCCAGAATCTGGCCGTCTGGTGAAAGCGGGGAAAGTCGGAAGCAACTCCTCCCAAAAAGTGTAATCTTTCTGAAGCAGCGTGGAAGCATATGACAAAATCTCTTTCCGCATGAAGCTGAGGCTTCTAATATCAATGGCGCGCTGCTGGCAATTAAACCTGCCATGATATCCGCTTTGCACCTTAACGTATGTCTTTCCTTCCAAAATCTCATCGAGTAGCTGAGAAGCCTCTGCATTAGACATGCCTCGAAGGTATCTTAACCAGGTTTTGTTGAAGAAGTCCTTCGAGGGCTTATCAGGAAAATCTCCATGCTCATCACAAATCTTCTTGTTGACCCATCTGTTGGCCACTTCCATTAACTTTCCGGGAAACCCGGCTCCTCCATAAAAATAAATTGCTTCTCGCCCTTTAGCTCCTTTACCTTTAACGTTGTGGTAGCTATCTGCGGAAGTCCTACAAAACAAATGGTTAGGAAAATCGCGTCGCTGATGTCATTGAGCTGGGCTAATAAAAATACCTTCCATGCGGAGGTCTTTGGCGGTGCCAATGGGACCTTGAGGAGGACATCCATACGCTTTTTATGTTGATGCCGTTGTTGTTGGAGCTTCTCTAACAATGGCTCTCTATATACTGATGTTAGCGATTACTTCATTGCAATCAATGCTCAACTCAATGTATTCTCTATCATCCAAGTTTCCATTAAGCACTCTTGTTCTTCTCTTGGCGTAGGCTTTAGCAAACTCCGGTATTTGTTCCAGCTCTCCAACAACACCGCATAGCAACCGAGCTGCACATATCGTGGTTACCGGATATTATCCAAACTTTTTTGCCCTTCAGGTCAGCCTCTGTATTCCACGTGATCTTTTTCCGATGTAACGTATACTTGTAAGTTAAGAAGCCACACACCAAAAATCATGAACAATAACAATCACCTAGTAATGGGGTCGAATGGGACAACATCACCGCGGAGCACCTCCGTAGGATACGTTTTGAAACTCTTCACAAGAGTCTCGGTGACGCGGGTCGCTTTGAACGCATTCGATGTGTGAGGTTAGCGGGAGCTGGTTCGTTAGAATCGAATATTGAAACCTTGATAAACCGGTTCCACCAAGCGGGTAGAACCGCTTGAATTGTTCAAGCTTCGTGCAGCTTTGTTCTCGCCAATTTATGCGTTCTTCTTCAGATTGAATTTGAGCTCCGGTCGGTTCGAAGCAATAGGAAATGCTAGCCTCTTGGACGATGCAAAGACTTTTGAGGTGGAAGGGGGTGTTGGAAGAAGAAGGTTCTCGCGCTATCGGAAGTATTGAGTTTGCGGAGGTTGATTCCGAACTTTGGGATGGTAGAATCTTTTAGGCGGGGGGGAGCACAAATAGCCGAGAGGTTGAGCAGGATCTATAACAGCAGATGGTTGGGGCGGTGGAAACAGGCTCCACGGAGAGGGCTCGGGTTCTAGAGGCCTCTCTATAGATTCTGAGGCTTTCACATGTTTTTCTTCGCACGAGCCCTTAACCGGTTCAGGTCCATTACGTAAGGCATCTTCTCATCTCGTTTGGCTTTCAGTGCAATGCTTGGTGGTTTCTTATCTGCCTGCAAACCTTTTCTGCATGTCGAGAAGCCAGACAATATATCCCTATTACCCGTTATTCCAGACAGAGACAGAGAATCATAGGACTGCAGCACCCTACCAGTATCCTTTCAAGACTGGTGGGAACATTCTTTCCGATGGCTTAGCTTGTTTAACTTGTCTTCGCCATGAGGGAGGGATCATAGTTTGTCCATTTAAGGACATACTCAATGAATCGCAAATTTCAGGTGTCCTCTACGCTGCATATAATAGCCGTCTTGGACATTGTTCTTTGTTCCTTCCCACATAGCCGCATTGCAATTCCTATCTCACAGATGTCATCGGCCTTCTTGCCAGTCCTTAGGAACAAGCAGAGGTCTTTACGGCGGTCGCCTTTCGTCTGTGGAATTGCTTGTGCAATTTCGATGCACCACTTTCTTTCATTTGAGGGTGTAATGATCTTATTGGGTTCAACGTCTGGGCCGCGATACAAATCCAGAGCTGCAAGTAAGAGGTGTGTCAGTATTCCCTAATGCCCAAATTCTTCCGTAAAATCAACAGGATCGCGGTCGCGATCTTCATGAGAGCTTACGACGATCGCGAGCGCGATCCTCATGAGTGATTCAGAAGATCGCGGTCGCGCAGGTCGTGAGCTCTCATGAAGATCGCGGTCGCGATCTTGTTGACCACTCAACACGATCGCGGCCGCGATGCAACCGAGCAGTCAGCAGGATCGCGGACGCGATCCGTCCAACCACTCAGCAGGATCGCGGGCGCGATCCTGTTGAGTTCCAGATCTTCTAATGACTACATTAGTAAAAGGTGAAAAGTCTAATTAAACATGCACTATCGAAGGAAATCGCGCCCGCGATCTTCTTGAGCTGAGGGGGTTGGAACTTACCTTCTCTGAGGTGGGCTTTTGGTGCCATGGATCGCCGGCGCGGGAAGCTTTCGAAAAACGGGTTACTCAGGGGGTCGGCCGGCGCCGAGGAGGCGGTTACTGAAATCGCGGCGGCCGTCGAGATCGCTGGGCGGAATGAAAGTCGAAGGAATCGCGAGAATAAATACTGCTCGGGGAAGCCAGATTAAATTAATCCGGCACGTGCGGGACCTGACACGCCATAAATGCCAGCCATTAATACGGCGGCGATCATAAATACCGCCATTATCAATGCGCCCGTATTTATGGACACCCAACAACTTTATTGTAAGCGTGGCATTTTAGGACAAGAGGTACGGTGGTGCACCTCCAATTCAAAAGTGTACGTAATGAATGTCCTGGAACCAAAATTAAGACTCTCGAGCGGTTGAAGGACCGAAAGAGACAACAGATTTTCAATTTAAAACTTGAATTTCGCTTTCGATGAAGAGGGGGATTTCGGTTTGTAATCGAAAGGTGGGTGTTCGAAGGCTCGTTCTTCTCGCCTGGGGCTTTTGTTCGGTTCTTGGAGCCGCTCGATCTGTTCTTCAGGGCTATAGTGCTCATCTTGCAGGCGCTCGCCTACTTTAAGCTACCGGGGTACAAAATCCTAATGCCTTACTGTCTATGCAGCTAGAAGTTATCGAATTCAGGAGAGATTTTCGATTTGTTGTTTATGTATAGGTTATAATAGTGCCTTCACAACCATAACGTAATTCACTGTATTGGCACTATCTCTTTCTTGGTATATGCTGTTCAGGGATCTTTATAATCTGGTTAGCGAGGCCCAATTGAATTGTTTATTTCTCGGACTAATTGATAGTGAGGGAATATCACGGTAACATAGTGGGTCTGCTAATGGTTCTGCTAATGGTTCTGCTATTGGTTATGCTCTCAGATGTTCAATGCACGACATGTCTGTTAGAAATAGAGAATCCAATTCTACCTATTTCTATGAATTGCTTGATGAATTTGTGGTTGACACCAAGACAATGATTATAGCATGAGATGTCTAAGGCAATTTATTCAATTCAAGACAATGTCAATAAGATACCATTGGAATTACTGTAGCTAATGCACTGTAGAAAAGGGATTGACCCTAACACTGTAGCAATGTTGACTCGTTGAGCAATCAACCTAGAAACTGAGAACTCGATCAGAAATTCCTCCTTAGGTTTATCACAGACCAGCTCAAATCTCAGAGCCGGCCTCTCTGATCTTTTATCTGATGAACCTCGTGATTTATGGCACTGGAATCGGCCGCCTTGCCGATCTGCTATTCATATGGAGTTTCCCTCCATAGATACGGGCCAGCACATCTTATATTTACAAATATAGGTTCAACGAAACCATTGAACCATTGTCCCCCTATATATATACAAAATATACCCCATAGGTAATGAAGCCCTTAGGGCTATATCATGAACAAGGTATCCACTGTAGAATCTGAGAGTGTGCTCTGTACAATCTTGTGTACACTCTCAGTAATGTAGACTTAAGCTTATAATATCTTTCAGTGTAACCCCTGTACAGAAAACCATGCACACTTAAAAGACTTAAACTGTGTGTGCATTTTGAATGTGAATTTTGTGATGAACCACTTACAATTCCAACATTCCTCCTTCATCACACAATTCCCTGACATTCATATCAGACTTGAATTGCTTAAACTTAATTTCTGGCAGTGCCTTGGTAAAAATGTCTGCAACCTGTTTTACTGTATTTACATACACCATTTCAATATAATGTTTGGCAGCTAAGTCTCTGATGAAGTGTATGTTTAACTCAATGTGTTTAGTCCTCTCATGATGCACGGGATTCTTCACTATAGCTATGCAGCTCTGACTGTCTGTGAGAATTTGTGTAGGACCATTCTGCTCATGGCCTAGTTCCTCCATTAATCTCCTCAACCAGCAAATTTCTTTGGCAACCAGGGATGATGCTGAATATTCAGCTTCTGCTGAAGACATGGCAATGGCATTTTGTTTCTTGCTTTTCCAATTGATTGCTCCTCCACCTAACAGTACCACAAATCCAGATGTGGATTTTCTGTTTGACAAGTCCCCTCCCCAATTTGCATCACTATATGCACTTAACTCCAAATTTGTAGAGTTGAATGTTATTCCATGAGTTTTTGTCCCCTTTAAATATTTCAATACACGTTTTCCTGCCATCCAGTGATCCCTGGTAGGATTGCTACACCTTCTGCTTAAGATATTCACAATGTATGATATATCTGGCCTGGTGTTGTTTGCTAAATATAACAACAGCCAACTAGTGACCTGTATGGAACATCTTTCATCTCCTTTATGTCCTTTTCAGTAAGGGCCACTTCTTCAGTCAATCTATGGCCAGGAACAACAGGAGTTTTTGAGGGGTGTGCATCAACAAGATTAAATCTTTTCAACATGTTATCAATATGTTTGCATTGCTGTAGCTTTAAAACCTTTTGATCCCTGTTCCTGCATACTTCAATCCCCAAGAAGTTTTTCAATTCTCCTAGATCTGACATTTCAAATCTTGAGCTCAATATTCCTTTGCAATGGTTTAGAATATTTAGATGATTTCTTTGCCATATCTGATCATCAACATACAAAGCTATGATGCAAAAGTTTTCAGCCTGCTTATACCGTAAAGGTTGCCATCATTTTTGAATTTTTCAAAACCTTGCTCTTAAGAAAATTGTCCATGCGGACATACCATTCTCTAGGGATTGTTTCAGGTACCTACGACTCTATTTAGCCTCCATACTTTATTGATTTTTTGCTCAAAACCTGGTGCTTGTTGCATGAAGACCTTTTCCTCCAACTTAGCATTTAAAAATGCTGTTTTTACATCCATGTGATGTAGCTCAAGATCTTGTGCATTTGCTATTGCAAGCAAAGTTACGTCTTTGGTTAATTTCACAATAGGAGAGTATGTCTCATCAAAGTCTAATCCCCTTTTTTTGTGTGTATCCTTTTTGCCACCTAGCCTTGCCTTGTATTTTCTGCTACCATCATCATTTTCTTTAATTTTAAATAGCCACTTGCAGCCTATTACATTTTCTCTAATGGGATTATCAACCAAGTCATATGTTTGAGTTTTCTCAAATGATTCCAACTCGTCCTTCATGGCTTTGCCATTGCTCTTTTTGTTCACTTTCAATTGCTTCATCAAAAGTCTGTGGTATTGTGATGTTTTCAAGAATGGCCATGATTTGTTCATGCTCATGTTCAACCTGTTGTTTTTCTAGCCTTCTGCTCCTTCCCAAATCATTTCTGCCATACTGATCAATATTTTCATGAACATCTTCTAAAAGCCTTTCTGCCTGTGTCTTTCTTTTTCTTTGGCAAATGCACGGTAGCATGACTTTGTTAGCAGTACTTGCTTGTCTCATTGTTTTCATTGATTACATTACTGTGAGGTTCTATCAAGGTATCTTCTCCTTCTTGATCAGACTCAATGTCTATACTTTGCTGGGCCTTAGTTTCAGCCTTGTCTCTTTTATCATTGCCTGCTTTTCTTTGATGCCTATCTTTGTAGAACACATGTTCATCAAACAAAGTATCTCTGCTAATAATTATTGTTTTGCTTTCTGGCACATAAACTCTATAACCCTTTGATTCTTCATCATACCCCACAAGATAGCCAATGCTTGCTTTATCATCTAATTTCTGCCTTAATTCCTTTGGTACATGTACATATGCTAAACATCCATATGCTTTAAAGAAATCATAGTCAATGCTACCATTATTATTAGACCATAACAAGTCGGGTATGTTACCTTTAATGCTTGACGAGGGCAATTTGTTTTGAATCATTATTGCAGCCTTCAAAGCTTCCTCCCATAGGTAATTTGGCAAGCCACTCCTTTTGATCATAGATCTCACAGCATCCATAATGGTTCTGTTTTTCCTTTCAGCTACTCCATTTTGTTGGGGGGTGTACCTGCAGGTTAGTTGTCTCCTAATACCATGAGTGATGCAAAAAAGTCTAAATTTGGCTGATAGGTATTCCCCCTCCTCGTCCGACCCGACGATACACTTCAATTTTCTCCCCGATTCTCTTTCCATTTCATGCACATATAGTTTGAAAGCATTTAATGCTTGAGACTTTCTTTCTAAGCAAGAAACCTTACACTTTCTCTTGAAATCATCAATAAAAGATATGAAATATCTTTTTATTTGTCCTTCCTTTCACATTCAAAGGACCACATAGGTCGGTATGTACTAACTCAAGTACATCTCTTGCTCTTGTTTTTGAATGTTTGAATGGTAGCTTTGTTTGTTTTCCCAAGTATGCATCCCTCACACTTGAAGTTTTTTATTTGATGTCTTTACAATTTAGCCATCCCTTTTTGGCTAAGTATTTCAAATTGTTGCAATGAGTATGAGCGACTGTCATGCCGATTTCAAATTCGGAATATTTAAAGTGTTAATTTGTCATGTCCAAAAGCTTTCATTTGGAAAAGATTGCCAACACGTTTTTGCATGGAACTTCAATATATTATCAAAAAGAATGTTACAACCTTTTGAGTCAAAAGTTGACCTTATAGCCTAAATCCACCAACCGGCTTACGAATGAGGTTTTTAATGATTGTGGGAACACACAATACATTTTCAATATCTACTATGTTTCCATCAAGATCTAAAAGCTGCAAAAGTCCCCCTTCCTTCAATTTCTTGAGTATCTCCATTTCCAACTTGGATTCTTCTAGAATGAGAGGTTGAGACATTTTTTTAGCAAATCGATGGATTGGACTCGATCTTTCAAATCTCCACTATCAACTACAAGAGTTTCAGATTTATTAGCGTGCTGATTTTGCTCAACAATATTAAATGCAAGGCTTACCTCATCTTCATCATCAACATCAGATTTTTCTTTCTCATCTTGCTCCCTTGCCACAAAGGTACCAGGTTGGTTTTACGCCTCGACCCTTCCAGAGCTGGTTCTTCCTCCCTCCGCTAGTTGACCCTTATTATATGTATAAGCATACCGTGGCATGAGTGTCGTAGATTGGCTGATAGGGACCAGAGAAGCGGTAAACTTTGTACGGTGAATTTGCAATTGAAGCGCCTAGAATCAGACCATATGCTTATGAGGTTCGTACTAGATATAGCGGCTATTCAAGGCGCTAACCAAAAGCAAAATGGGGATAGAATACGGATCAATCCATTGAGGGCTAATCTATATGCCGCAGAGATAGAGTCACAATTAGAAGAGAATTGGCCGAATCATCGATGACGAAAAAACGATGTGCTTATGCAGGACTATAATGAGTTTGGCGGAACGGGTTTTTGGTAAAAGCCATGGGTATAGTGGTGGACATGTAAATCGAAGTGGTGGGATCTGAATGCAAGCAAGATAGAAAGCTCGCGCTATCACGATCACACTCAACAAGAGGCTAGAAAACTCTTCAAAAAGTTTGCCGGAAAAAAGAAAAGCATGGGAAGCAAATATGCAACTACAAATGATTAATGAGCTACAACATAACTCAAAAATTTGAAACGTTTTAAGTGTAAAGGAGTGCCAATGGGAAACTTTTCCGGGAATGAGCTACTAGAGTATGCACAGGTGTATCATGTACCAAATGCGATGGTATGGCACCAGTGGAGGAGAGCATAAAAATATTTTTTCACCGATAATGTAAAGCTAAGCCTTAAGCATATGGCTAATGGGAAAGCAAGAGACTCCGGATGGCCTAAAGAGCTTGAGCTTCGGAAATGGGAGGGGACAACATGTTCAAAAGAATAGCAGAAATCTTTAATCGCCCTTACAAGATGGGTTTCGAACAATGGTGTGTTAATCGCATTGTGCCTATCTTCAAAGCGGTGGACAAGAATACGGTGAGAAACTACCGCACTATAATGATCAAGAGTATCATGGCTAAACTCTTTGGTGCAATACTTGAAAGAAAATTAGTCAATGGGGCGGAGGAGCATGAGGTAAGGACATTAGGCCGCGGGGTTTAGAAAGGATTTTCAACCATTGACCACCTTATGACCTTTAGAGTCATTGCAGAGGGAGCAAAAAGGTGCAAGTAATGTGTTATAATCGTTGTTTTGTTGATTTTGCCAAAGCTTTTGACAGGGTTTTCGCAGATGCTTAACAAAAGGTTGGAGGCAACCGCAAGTCCCCGGGAATTCAGAATGGTGTAGCCAGATTGTATGAAAAGGTCTTGGTTGAGTTATCATTTCCCATGAATGGACGAGAGAAGGTAGACCGCAACATAGGGGTGAAACAAGGGTGTCCATTGTCTCCAACTCTCTTGACCTCTTTATTGATGAACTAGAATCATGGCTAAAAGCGGGAAGGAGGTGCGGGGAGTTAGAATTGCGGGGATATGTTATCGGCTCCCGCTATATGCGAACGATGTTATTCTTCTATCTAAAACAAAGATCGGGTTTACAAAGAACAATTAAACGCTCTCGAAGTCGCTTTTGCATATCCACAGCATGCGTGTGAACAAAGGAAAACCAAAGTGATGGTTATAGGTAGAAGAGAAAATTTAGATATGATGTATGAAGGAGAGACTTTGGAACAAACTCGTACATACAAGTATTTGGGGATTGAGGTGATGATGGATACAAATGGAATGTAGGGGTAGAAAGAAGAATAGTAGGTGGCATGCGGGCACTTTACAAAGATTATAAGCATATGCGGGGAATAACCATGTGGACAAGTGGAGTTTGAGGAAACTGATGTTTAAAACATTGGTGCAACCAGTTTTTTGCTCTATGGGTGCCAAGTGTGGGGGCCTGGCCTATCAAAGAAAATGTGGGACAAGGTTGAGAATGTTCAAAACGTTTCCTTCTCGATTGAATTGGGGGTCAAAGCCCAAACACCATATGCAATGCTCTTAGCGGAAGTTGGCTTCCTTCCTCTTGAAGGAGAATCACTTTATTTAACCCTTTCTTTACTTACAGGAGTGAGGAAATTAAATGATACTAGAATAACATCTCAAGCGCTAGTAGAATCTCCGGTTACAAGAGCATTGAGGATGGTATCAACAAGTTTGTGAGTGGGCAAGCAATTGGGGATTGACATTCATGATATGCCGTAATCGAACTTGGAATTGATGCTTAGTACATGATAACATGCTCGAGAGACTGTGGGAAAAATCAGGAGTGAAAATGGACTTCTACAAACGTGAGATCAATCCAATGTTGGTATATCTTTGAACAGTGGGTATTTAAATGCAAGCCTTAGCACCGTAAAGAGAAATTTGATATCGAAGCAAGACTTAGTAGCCATAAGTTGGAAATTGAAGTGGGTCGCTTTCATGATATTCCGGAGACAACTTCGTCTCGTTCTTGTTGTAGAAGAGCTCTTGTGGAAGACGAACAACATGCTTTCTTAGAATGCGTGGAGTTCTCTTATTTATGGACCAACATGGAATTATGGTATCTAGTATACATGATCTCCTAAACTTAGATGTTTGTAGTTCTTGCACCACGGTATCTAGATGATTGGTGGAAAGCTAGCAAGGAGTTATTGGAGCTGAATGAGTTGGTAGATAACTTCGAGGCCAATGGCCTTGTTTGATGTATCTATATTTTTATATAGCTTTGTATGTAACATGGCCGCCTATGGACCTGAGGGTCTAACCCGGCGAGAGAATAATACATTTACATTTACATTTACATTATTTTCCTTACCATGGTCTTTTGGAGTAGGGCACTTGGCTGCAACATGCCCTTTCCCCCCACAGGTATAACAGTTAAATTCCCTTTTAAGTTTTGGGCATTCACTCTTGAAATGCCCTGTTTCATGGCAATTGTAACATGTGACTTTCTTTTTCCCAGCAAACAGAATTTCAGGAGATTCTTCCCTTTCTCTTATGATCTTTTTCTGCTCGAACTCTGTTCTCAGAATATTCTCTGCTTCCTCCCTAGATTTGCTCATGTTTCTAATAAATAGTGACAGATTTTCATTTTCACTAACTGCCCTAGATATTTGGAGGACTTGGCTTCTTTCACTGACATTAACTCCAGCACCAGCTAGGTCAGCTATTATGTTATCAAATTGATTAAAGAAATCTGATACATCTTCTTCCTCCTTTAGTTTCAGTCCTCTCAATTCATTTTCAAGCAAATCTATTTGGGATGAAGTCTTTTCTTCATAATGTTTTAATAAAAAACTCCACATCTGCTTAGGACTTAAATTTCTCAACTTAAGCCTAATGGTAGGGCTTACCTTGCAGGTAATTATGCCTTGAGCCTCCTTAACTTTTGAGTATAAGGATCTCCCAGCTCCCACATGACTGCCACCAGCTGTTCCTTCTGCAGTTGTTGCTCCACGACCTGCATTTTCTCTCATGTTAACAGATCCCTCAGAAACAGACCTGGTAATGGTGTTCATGTTGACATTTGTGCCTCCATCTGGATCAACAAGATCCCAGAGATCCTCAACTTCCAAAATGTGTTTCACAGCATCCTTCCATACCTGGAAACCTGGTCCACCTTTGTAGACCTCCACTGTGCTTAAGAGACTAGCTCCAAATCTGCTGGACATATTTAAAGTGCAAAAATAACACAAGGTTCAATAGGATTAACCCGGCTCGATACCAATGTTAGAAATAGAGAATCCAATTCTACCTATTTCTATGAATTGCTTGATGAATTTGTGGTTGACACCAAGACAATGATTATAGCATGAGATGTCTAAGGCAATTTATTCAATTCAAGACAATGTCAATAAGATACCATTGGAATTACTGTAGCTAATGCACTGTAGAAAAGGGATTGACCCTAACATCAGAAAGCAATGTTGACTCGTTGAGCAATCAACCTAGAAACTGAGAACTCGATCAGAAATTCCTCCTTAGGTTTATCCCAGACCAGCTCAAATCTCAGAGCCGGCCTCTCTGATCTTTTATCTGATGAACCTCGGCGGTTATGGCACTGGAATCGGCCGCCTTGCCGATCTGCTATTCATATGGAGTTTCCCTCCATAGATACGGGCCAGCACATCTTATATTTACAAATATAGGTTCAACGAAACCATTGAACCATTGTCCCCCTATATATATACAAAATATACCCCATAGGTAATGAAGCCCTTAGGGCTATATCATGAACAAGGTATCCACTGTAGAATCTGAGAGTGTGCTCTGTACAATCTTGTGTACACTCTCAGTAACCATGCACACTTAAAAGACTTAAACTGTGTGTGCATTTTGAATGTGAATTTTGTGATGAACCACTTACAATTCCAACAATGTCTCATTTTAATTAACTGACAGGCATTTTCGATAGGAAATAACAGCTGCAATTAATATTCACATAGACATTTGATTTGCGAGACTTACTCAAGCATCTATTTTTTGCTCAGATCGACCTGTTCGGATGTCTGCCTGAAAGAATCGCGACTGCGTTCATCCAGAGCATAGCAGTTATATAGCGACGCGAGATTACATCCAATTAATCGCGATTGCGATCTTGTCGAGGTGAGTCCAGTAGATAAGTGGTTTTTAAATGGTTAGTTAGATTAGACCAAGTTTGTAGGTAGATTTGAAGGATTGAAGGTCCACCATAGAGGTCCGATGGATCGCCCTCGCGATCTTCCCGGCCTATCTGTGTTTTCTGCTTCTGTCATTTATACCCATGTGCTCATCAGGATTGCCTTCGCGATCTTCCTCCGGTATTCTGTCGTCCCTTCTGGCCTTTGAGTTATGTGCATTTATTCTACTAATGAGGTCCAACGGATCGCCATCGCGATGTTGACGAGCAGTGTTGACTTTCTTCAGGATGGAAGTTCTACAGTCTTTCTACCTGTTGGGGAAGAAGGTGGCTGAGGGCAGAGTGCATAACTTCAAAAATCACCACAATGTCCCCGTGCCAGACGAATTGATAGTAGTTTCTCTTGTAGTTGTCTTTGATGGGCAGATACCACTGCCGTTTCCAGAACCGGAATTGAACCACCTAGAGGAGGTCTGTTGGTAGCTTCATTCTTTGGTCCAAAAGCCGACGCTCGTAATGAAATCACTCAAAGACCCAATGTTAGCACACCACCGGTCGATCAAACGGATAAATTGGCAAGTTCCAAGAAATGGTCGGAAGGAAACAAGGAACCAATTGAATTGCGAGGGGATTTGCGAGGGATAAACTAGTGGAAAAGACATGTGAGTTGTCGCACGAAAGTGCCGTACAGTGTGTCATCGTTGCAGATCCAAACGATGCCAGATCCGACATGAAGTTGGGTGAAGCATGGATAGGGTTTTTCGTTATGACTTTGTTGCCAATGCCCGAAGATTTCTATGCTCACGGTTTGTGCGAAAATGCCACGATGCATGACTTGGTGAGATGGCCACCAGCATTGGTTCTCGCTGACGATTCCGGTTTCTAGCCTAGTTACGGCCGCGGAAGGAGACCGAGGTCGAGAAGGAAGCTTACGCCATCGAATCGAGGCCGGAGTAACAAAAAAGACAGTGCCACATGGTGAACGGGGAAGGCGAGAGGACTTTCGACCCCAAAAAAAAAGGTGAAAGGAAAACCACACGAAGCTATCTTGCGATTCGGGTCCTCGATGTGTCGCTTTGAAGAGATGTTGTGCTAATTTCACGCTTAAGGAGGTATCCGCCATGAGGACCTTCTACTGGAACATGAAAAGCTCAGAACGTACGACTTTTGCGTACAACATGCTAGATCTTTGTTCAAAGAATGGATGTGTGAAAAAGCTAATGTTGAACAACAGGGAAGTCTGTGTGAAGGCATGGCATAGTGCATACGGTATCCCAGTTTCTACATTTTACAAATGGAGGAAGCTTTTTATGGAAGGGCACAGGATTGCGGAGCATGGAAACTCCGGGTCCATGAAGCCAAGGTCTCATACACTGGCCGGAGGTGCTGTGCTATCTATGTACATAGATGAAAATGCTGAAACTATGCCACACCGCTCAAAGGTTACGAGTGGGGGAACTAGAGAAAATGTGAAGAGATTACCTTCCATCTTGACCAAAAAGGACATACATCAAGAGGTAGATATAACCGTCCACGAGATGACAGGAAAACATGTTTCTCAATCGTCCTTCTTGTCAACATGGAAGGAGAACCACTCTGAGGTAGCAATCGCCAAAAGGATAGCATTTTCTAAGTGTAATACCTGTATTGTGATAAAGGAGAAACTTGCCAAGACTAGGGATCCAAGAGAAAGAAGAGAGCTCGCCGTGGAAAGGAAATCTCACATGACAGCTCAACTTTCCTGCAGGAGTCTCTACTGGTCGTGGAGAGCTTTGTCTCATCGATCTCCTGAAAATGCCTTAACCATTATACATGATAAGATGGATCAGAATAAGACGATGGTTCCTCGTCTGGAGAAGCTAGCAAAATCTGTATGGAGGGGTGAACGGTTGAAGGTGAGTCTTACTGGTGCTCTCATGCATGGGCATGGTGTAGGTGCTTTGGGCCACTGCTGGATTTGGACCTCTGGCCGATGATTCAATTTTCATGTGGGATCTTTAAATCATACCTTGAAAACACTAGAGAATCAACTGAGGACAATGGGGTCATTTGAGAAATCTGAGATCATCAAGGAAGTCTTTGGGGTGGAGCAATCATGAACATGGAAGCCCTTAGGACAAAAAATGGTGAATGGCACTAGAAATGATTTTATGCCTCCTATCAAGGGCCCTCTCTCGATAATCAAGAAGTTGCCTAGGGAGGCTTTACTTGCAGCTAGACAATTGCTCGGGACAAAACAAGAATGTATCTTTTCTCTTACTTGTCATACTTGGTCCGTTAGGTGTCTTCGATCGTGCAACCGGGATTCATGATGGTTGGACACACCCACGATGACATAGATGCCCTCTTTGGAAACTACTCTACTCTATTGAGAAGATCAGATGCATTGACTATTCCCGAGCTTATGCAACTCTTCAGCAAGTAGTTCAAAGTCTCCTACGCCCTACCTTGTGTCCGAGGTTCCCAACCGGAAAGAATTCGTGAAAGGTTTTATCCCCGATAAGAAGGACCGTTTATGTGGTCATTTGGAACCTCTACTCTTCAAGTTCTCGCATGAATGATGGATGGCCACTAATGTTCTACAAGATGAGGCGGGGGCATAGGGAGTGGCTGTGACGTCCCCTACTCATATACGGTGCACTCACCGTATACAAACAGGAGTTCATCCCCCATACCAGCTCCATGCTAATATAGGGCCCTCCACGTATCACTGCAACCTTGAAGAGTTCCAGTGGGAAGAATGAAGGGGTCCTTTACCCTGTCTCCCTCAGGGCCTACCTAGCTGCGGAAGCGTAAACATACATGTCAGTAGTACATACATCAACATCATATGACCATCACGAAGGATGGTCCTCCACATATCTGTGATAGACAAAGATCAAGACATCACATAGGGAATCCTACCCAAGGCTCGGACTCAAAGGGATGATTCCGACGGCTTGGGTCTCCGTGAGTTCATTGCGCATGTAATTCATGGCAATGGATTTGGCCGGCATAAGAACATGGCATAGGGTTGTCCACTCCATCCGCCCCTCCGTGTGCACACTTTGCGAGTAGGCTGAAAAGTGTCTGGGGATCAGAGTCTCACGGATGCATAGCCAAAAGGGCTACTCCTGGGGTCATCATCCCAGTTCCGATGGGGCAGGTAGGGATCACTCCCTCCAGAGATCTACATGCTGACTCAAGGTGACTAGAGGGCCACTGCCCGTATTCGACTGAACCCACTGGAAAGTCATGAACACCACTTCACGGGTGTCGAGCCCATGCCTACCCACACTCGGTGGTAAGCCATTAGACCTAGTCACAATGATCCCGGTAGGCCTTACACACCAGAGGGATCGTTCAAGAGTCAGAACACGAACCTCCTTCTTAGCCAGTCTGGCCCCTTCACCCACAACCAGGTGTGGTTCTTGTACACAGGCCGAATCTATGGTGTGCTAGAGAGGCTAATCTAGGAGCATCTACTACCAAGTTTGAAGTCTCTACCCCCTTCCCAATACAAGGAGTTCACAGAGATACATCATCTATATACATCACAGAAGAACTAAAGAACATAGATCTAATCTATATCATAGAGTTAGGTTCTTTAGTTAGAGTCTGGTATCTACTCATCTAGAGATCTAGATAGTTCAGCAAAGGCGATTTAATAGGCTAAACCCATCGATACAATGATGGAAAGCGGTTTAGACCATTAAATCGACTACATACCCGATCCATGAGTTGCTCCTCCCGACCGAAGTTCACCATCCTCTCGAATCGCCAATCAAGGGAAACTAATGGTGCCATTCTCTCGATGGAGTCGGGAGGCGGTTTTGACTCCTAGAGCAGCCAAAACGGTAGAGCTCTAAAACCCTAGGAACTAAAATGGGCAAGTTACGGTTCTCCTACTTAAATAGGCAAGGGTTGGGGCTTAGGGTTTCCAATTATCCCTTTAGGTATGTGGGATAATTGGAAATGGGCCCACTTAGGGTGGCCAAATGTGCCTACATGGAAATGTGTGCACCTAAATGTGCCCACATGGAAATGTGTGCACCCAAATGTGCCCACATGGAAATGTGTGCACCTAAATAAATGTGCATGTGCACATTAATAAGAAATGCACATACCTAGCAAGTTGCCCCTAGGGGCTACCCACTGCTATTAACGCCTGGCGCACCACGTGGGGTTGAGGGCGTGTGCAGCGTGCGAGATAGTATAGTATACGCCCAGGGGACCGTATATCGTGGCCGGAACGCCGATGTGGCTACCGAAAAGGGAATTAAAATGTGGAAGGAGGATGCCCAAGGCTTACCTATGATTCCTAGAGGGTCACCTAAGGTCGATGCGACCATATCGAGCTTAGCGACGATATAGGTGCCTTGAGAGCTTCAATTGCCAAGTACATGATGCACCGCAGCTATTTCTAGAGCCGGGCGATAACTCATGGTCTAACACATATATGAATGAAGTTATTGACTCTTTGGTCCACCTTGTTGCGAAGTGCTTGGGGACGCTCAGCCCCAGTAGAACATTCATTCGTGATTACGCCCAAAGACGAGACAAACCGCATTAGAAGAACCCGACAACTTATTGGTGGATGAACACATTGGTGCATCTCATTATATCGGGCCTTTCCTCGGGTAAACCCAAGAACCCCATGGAAATATCGGAACCCCCTACCAAGATGTGAAGAAAGGAATGCTCTTGCTGATCGGGCCACATGATAACTGCCCGACGTGGATGGCCTTTATGAAGAGGACCAGTAGAGGACCCTAATCTCCCTCACTATGAAGAGATGTTTGTTTCTTGGTTTGAGCGCTGTTGCAAGAAAGGGTACCTCATATGCAATGCAAAGATAGGGATTCTTTGGAGCAAGAATTGGAGACCGAATCCTAATGACCCCACGCTACCAACATTTGAAAACGATAGACTATGGTTGGGCTGTAGGGACCAGCCGTTGTCGTGATCCCCGTGAGTGTGGGGGTCTCGGCTTGCAAGAATTAGTGGCTAAAGAAGCTAACGACGAGGATGAGAACTCTTGAGGTATGCAATGCCCTTTTACATAATTGCTATATCATACATGACATGCACCTTTACAATAGACTAGTTATTATTCATTAGGCTTTGTGTTTTTCATCTCAACACAAGAGCTCTTACACTATACAATGCCAAGCAGTGATTCATTCATCTTCGAGGATCATGTAGTAGTGATCCCCGATATCTCATAGCTCATGCGCGCGGGAAGCCGATCGATGGATCATAACACCTAATTGACGCAGGCAATGAATCTCAAAGCCTAAAAGCTTTTCTTCGCGGTAGGGATCAAGAAGAAGATGCCATCAAGGCAACCAACAAGATCCGAGTGGCTCATTGAGCACTTGATCGCCTCAATGTGGTGAATCAAGAAGGCGAAATCCATGGGGGATGAATGAAATTTAGCCCCAAGTGAGAAGCTTTTATAGTGAAGTGGAATGATTGAGGTGAATTATTGGGGTAGACTTCACCACCATTATTGAACGTGTATCGAATTATTTGTATACGCACAAGAATAATACTTATTTCATACTAATATCGCGTATGTTTGAAAACATGTTTGCTTAATTTAGCTATGATTGAATTCAATGACTTGCAGAAAAAAGTGGAGTGGGATAGCACATCGTTACAATATACTCGGTTAAAGATGCATGGATATTACATCCTTAATCGGAATGCTATTACATCCTTACTTAGTTATTAGGTACCCATGTCATTATAATAATTACATTATTAGCGGGTGCATACTCACTCGTCATCAACATCAAAGCTCATTGATGCCATTCAAAGCTCATAGATCTCCGATCGGAAGCCATAAATGTGGACTTTAACACGAAAGTGAGCTTCCCGCAAGCACTAGCAGGTCCATCAGCTTTTAGATAAGAGCCATGGATCAAGCTTAACGCTATTTCTAGCGATTCGCCTGATCGTTGTAGCTCAAGTAACACTTGAAAGAGCGGATGTGCTCGGACTAGGCATTGAGGAAGCCATGGAAGATGAATGGCCTCTACCCCTTGTCGCCGTTTTTATAGTGAAGTAAAATTATTGATGTGAATTATTGGTGTACAATATAGGGCCATTATTGAGATTCTAACAGTATATGTGTATTTGTATGTATATGTGTATGTCAATTACCTCATGTTTCTTGTGCTCGAGAAGTAGGTGAAAGTATTCGTGCTAGAGCAAATTAGGTGTGCTTAAAATTCTAAAAATGGGCTTATTTTCTCCAATTAATGAAATCGTGTTTACTTGGAATCCATGTGGAATGAATTGGATGGCAGCAGGCGAGGATGGGGAGGCATTGCTTGTTTTGTTAAACAGGAGGTCTACAAAGCAGTTAAAGTGGTGGGGAATATTTGTGGATCTGCTTACAGGATAAGATATATATTGCATTTGTATACTATGCTCCTCTTGAGCCCACGGCCAAGATCTATGAAAGCCCGGATCTACATCCTCATGATCCATTTTGTATTTATCGGGCTGATATTTCCCATTTTGAACCAAAGGGCGGCGTATATCATAGGAGACATGAGCGGAGATTACAAGATACACAAGCGCCTGTTCTTACAAAGAAGGTAATCCTCTATGGTTACAGGAGCATACGAGATTGATGCCTCGTATGGAAGGATGTCCGTGGATATGCATGATGTAAACCATATGGGTAAGCATATTCTCGATCTATGTGAAGCATTTGACATGATAGTCTATAATGGTGCATAACTCTTCCCTAATTCTAGTGGATTCACCCGTTTCCAACCGAATGGTATGAGCGTGGTTGACTATCTCTTAGGCAGCCCGTAAAGTATGAAGTTTGTGACAAATTTCCAAGTTCTTGGTCATCATGTGGACTCGTGATCATGCTCAACTTACGCTTCAATTAAATCTCGCCAACTCCACGTGCTTGCAAGAGAGGTATGCCTCCTCCTAAGCTTCGCGATGTCGATCGCTTTCTTTGAGAAATAATGAAAAGACTTTAACTACTGCCATTGAGAAAGCTAGCTGGCCGATAGCCTCACTAGTATGAATGAGCTCTTAAAAAGAACATAGTTCTTAGTGTTGCGAAAGACACATTTGGATATATGAAATGCTACAATTCATGTTATAAATCCAAAAATGGTATGATGCCGAATGTGTAGCAGCCAAGCGCGCTTTTCGTAGTGCTTCTGATAAGGCTACGGCTAAGAAAGCTTATAAAAGGCTAATCAAAGAAAAGAAAAGGAGATGGCTTAGAGAGCATTATAAAAGCGGTCATTGAGCGGATAGAATTAGATCCAAAAGGTTTTGGATGAAACTAAAATCTCTGGTGTATTGGAAACTTCTCTCAAAACAGACTGTACAATGGGTGACTGAGCTCTATCTGATTCTGTTGCAAGCCAATGGCAGATATGGGTAAGTGTAGTGATGCTATGTTTGATATGGCCGATGTTAAAGCTGCTTTGCAAGGAATGGATAATGGCAAATCTGCTGATATAAATGGGCTTACTGCTGAGCTATTTAAATGGGGTGGAAATGCTTTATGTGAAAAGCTTGTCGTGCTATGTAACTCGCGACTCGAATGGATATCCGGTGGATTGGAGCGTTGAATCGAAAGTAGTGCCAGTGCATAAATCAGGAGACAAAGACAATGTCAAAAACTACCGCACCATTCTTGTCAGCAACGTATTCGCAAAATTAATTGCTTCTATGATTGAGAAAAAGATTACAAAATGGGCAGACGAAAACGAGATAAGAGCCTATGGGCAAAAGCGGGTTTTAAGCCATAAGCATTCAACAATCGACCATTTGGTCACTTTAAATTAATACTTGGTGAAGGGGCAAAAGGGCGGGGAATAAAAAGTTTCTTGCATTTATAGATCTGGCCAAAGCTTTTTGATCGTGTAGACAGAGGTACCCTTCGATCGTCTTGAGATGTTAGAGATGCCTTTGGAGCTGGGGACAAGCAGTTGCTTGCCTTTACCGGGGAGGTCCTTATTGATCTCTCTTTTTCCATTCCATCATGACAAGCATATTGACAATTACAATAGGTGTGAAACAGGGTGCCCCCTCGTCGCCCACTCTTTTGGGCTTTTATCGATGAATTGGAAGGTTTGGTTGGAGAATGGGTGGCAATGGTGCTAGACTTGGTAAATATATAATCCAGGTATTGCTCTTTTGCCGATGACATTGTGCTTATATCAAAGACGCCACTGGACTCCAACAACACCTAAATGTGCTCTGCACCTTTTGTGAATCTAAAGAAGAAGAAGAAGAAGAAGAAGAGATTTTAACGCCACGCCACAAGGCAAGCGTCCTATCGGACATGTGATTTTGGCCGAAGAAGTCCAAAATCATGATCATAGGCACGCCGTGGATAAGGCTGATTTTAAGATTGGAGAAGTCCCGCTTTGAAATAGTATCCAATTATAAGTATCTAGGGATCGAAATATCCGATAAATATAATTGGAATATGGCTCGGGAAAAGCTGCATCGGGAGGGCTTAGAGCTCTTTATAGCATGTTACATACATGTCGAGTTGGAAATTTGTGGCATTGGAAGATTCAAGATTGCTATATGGAATCCAAGTTAAGGCGCTTGTGTTTGCAGGGTGGATTGTCGGGGCTTGGGCACCGTGTTTATCAAGAAAGAGTTGGGAAAAGATTGAGAAAGTTCAAAAACAGTTTTTAATGGAGGAGCTTGGTGTAAAAATTCAAACACCATACCATGTCATGCTTGCAAAGGCTGGAATGCTACCCTTAGAGGTTGAGGCTTTTGTCGGACCATCTCCTATGTGAATAGGTTGAAGACATTACCGTGATGACAAAGCTACCATGGGGCTATGCTTCATTCTAAATTAAAGGCTGGTATGATTTGGTATGTAAGTGGGCTGCACTTGTACTGGGGTTGGAAGGGCCTCATTGGCCGAGCTCCATAAAATTACAAGATGTTAAAGAAGATGTCATGCCTAAGATTTTGAAGCATATATGTGGAATATTGATTACACGGAGGTCAAGAAACACTTCTATAAGACTGAAATAAACCCAATGATAGAATATAAGGAACGGTGTACCTGTTATCGATATAAGTAGGCCTAATCGGATGTTGATTTCCACAGCTTGAGGACATTTTCTCACCATGATATATTGAGAGGTAGGTGGCGTGATATTCCAAGACAGGGCGTTATTATCCAAGTTGTCTCGATCTAAAAGTCGAATCTGGAAAATCACACATTTTGGAATGCTTCGGCTTATGAGTACATCGAGAGACAAGTACAATGTTAAGTGTTCTATTTTTGCTAGAACTTGTCCCCTCCCACCAAGTATCTTGAGTTCTTATATAAAAGATGTTTGGAAGGAGAGGAATGAAATTGTAGAGTCTGTTTGTGAGTATGGGTGCTCTTGAAGCGAGTGGTGCTTTTGATTAGTAACCTGTGAAACTCTCATATTTTACAATTGATGATGTAAATTTTGCCATATGGGCCTGGGGGTCTATAATGGCGCAGTGATAATACATTACATTATCTTTAAATGTATTTTTGGTAAAAGCATCGTTGTTTTTTGTAAATTTTAAACTCAAGGGTGGGTGGTTTTTTATTTTTCCCAAAAACAACAAATAAAACAACCGCTACCCTTAAGAAATGATGTGTTAGTTTTTTGATAATCCACGCTTATTTTTAAAAAAGCCACATGTGGATTTTATGTAAAACAATACAAAAAAATAGCACCTAGTTTTGATTAACCACATTTTTTTCTTAAAACCACATATCATTTTTGGAAAACCAACAACTAAAAAAACAATATAGTTAAAAAAGGTGTAGACAACTACGTGTAGTTTCTAGCAAAGTCGGACAAAATTCTCTATGTAGTTTTTCAGTGTAATTTTTTTTTTTTTGCAAAACAACAGTTAAAAACAACATGTGGACCTTTTAATTTTTATTAAGAACCACATGCCTTTTTTTTTTAAAGCAACACTTGAAAACTACTTGACTACTTTAAAAAAAAGAACATGTTGAAACACATGTAATTCCTATGTAGATAATTTTGACAAAACTCGTGTAGACTTTTAACAAAAAACGGACATTTCTAGCAAATCCGGGACAAAAACAACACGTAGTTTTTAGTGTTGTTTTTTTTTTTTTTTTTTTTTTGGTGTTGTTTTTGCAAAAAAGACACTGAAAAACAACATGTGGACCCAGTTTTGGGGTGGTAGTGGAGGTGTGGGGCACGCTGTGGTGTCTTTGGCGACTTGGAACGACTTTAGAGCAGGTCCAGGCATTTTTGACGCGGGCACTTGAGGTCCAGCCCTCGGCCCATATCGATCTTGTTGCGCGAGGCGGGGATTCATGCCCCCAAAGATGCGCCCCCTCGATAGACACATTGTTTATTTCGTAAGGGTGGCCGGCATGGGCTTACACTTTCATCCCACACTTGGTTTCTGTGTGGCGATGAGCCCCAAGATAGCTTCGGGGCTTGTTGGAAGGACAAAGAGAGCCCAGTGGTCGGGCTTTGCTGGAACGTAGGACGACATAGGTGCGTCAGGTGCCTGAGCGCCCGTCCGGGATAGGTGAGGGGTACTTGGACTCTTGTTTCCGGGGAAGCCCCGGGACCACCATGCTCTGGAACGAACGGTAAAGGTGGCACACTACAAACAACACATAAACCCCACCTCGGTTCGAGGCCCACGGCTCTACCTGCGTTCTTAGTTGCCCATGAAGAAGCGCGGGATCATCGCGATCCATTCGAAGCGAGGGGGCCCACCATCTTCGGCTTTGAGGCGGGCCTGATTGGGTTGGAGAGCGCCGGGGACGGGCTTTGTCGCTGTTGCCGGGGGGGGTTGTTGAGGATGAAAGCCATGCCTTCGGAATCGCCCCAAACCCTATAGTCGATCGGGCTCGCTACATTCTCTTGGTGCGACCTGGTCTGCCCCTACACGAGCTACTCAAGGAGGTTTTGAATCTGCGGACTCACCTCTGCCCCTGGGCGCCTACCTGAGGTGCCGGGAATTCATGTGTATATGTATATTTGTGCGTTGCCAACAGTTTGTTGCCGCTACTGGCGGTTTTCCCTCCTAAGGGGTTAATCCGGTAGCAACGGGCTTGCTGCACCCGTGTAATTTGGATCCCATAGGCCGATTGGCCTTCGCGGACGATAAAAGAACCTTCCTTCCTTCCTTCCTTCCTTCCATCTATCTTCTATACCCGCATTTGTTTGGGGTTCAAGAGTGTTGGCTCGACATCTATCTCGTGCATATCATCTTAATCCCAGAGGATAAATAATCCATTCACCTCTCAGATGCACTCTGACTTCAAACACGTCTTCAACACCTTGAGTTGGTTGGGACTTACTGAGCTGTATGTGAATTGTCATGCATAATAGTGAGAGATATATCATTAGAAATTAGTCCCTCGCCTCATTTTTCAAGTAAAAAAATATATCTGAAAAATATGTTTAAACTTGATAAAAAATTCTATAGATAAAAGAAGAAGAAAAATTGGTTCTCTGAACAAGCTTCCTAACGAGCTAAAGAACGCCAAAAAATGGAGTCCAGATGCAAAAGGTATGCCAAGAGCCTATTTTACCAATTAATCACCCCCTCAAATTGAAGTGTCGCTTAATTTGAGCTGACCATTTATGCAAATAGTATGCTTGAATAGTATTTTCAAAGTTCTCGAACAAAATTTCTAATAAGCTAAGGAACGCCAAAACAGAGTCCCGATACAAAAGCTATAGTAAAAGTATCTTACGCCATCCATCAACACCTTGGGCGGCCACCCAATTTGAGTCGAGATCAATATATCAAATATTAAAATTGCAATGAAGAATTGCTCTAGAGTTACAATAAAATTACAAGTTGAAACACAAACACATAAAAGTTCTTTTTGTATCATTTGTCCTTTTGATATGCTCTATATACCCACATCAAATGATGCCCCCTTGCTTTTTGACATGCCATTCTTTTCTTGCTTTTTGAGCATGCATGTCCCTTGGTTTCCTCTAACCTTGTTTATGGGCATGCATATTGTCCACCAGCAAAAAGAACACTTTCGTGCATAGAGCCCCTCACAAGCCCTCCTGAACAAGCATTCCAACAAGCTAAAAAGGGCTAAAAACAGAGTCGAGATGTAGGAGTTATGTCGAAAAGCTATTCTGCCACTCTAGAGCCCCTCAAATTAGGCAGATGCCCAATTTGACCCCAATTTGGAGGCCTATTTGTGTGTAGAGTATGATTGATCAGTATTTTTATTAGAGTCCTCTGAACAAGCTTTCCAACAAGCTAAAGAACGTCAAAAATAGAGTCCAGATGAAAAGGTTATGACGAAATGCCTATTCAACCATCTTGGAGCCTGAGCTCACTTTGAGGCTCTACTTATGTAAATAGCATACTTTATTAATGGCTATACCAAAGCCCTCTGAACAAGCTTTCCAGTAAGCTAAAGAACGTCGAGAATGGAGTTTGGGTGCAAAACTTATGCCAAAAACCTATTCTATCATCAGTCAGCCCCTCAAGTTTGAGGTTCTATTTATGTAGATAGCATATTTAATTAGTGTCTTTATTAAAGCCCTCTGAATAAGCTTTTCAAAAGCTAAAGAAGACTCAAAACGGAGTCCGAATGCAAAAGTTATGTCGAAAAGCCTATTTGACATCCTTGAGGCTCCCAAATTGGGTCACTGCCAAATTTGGGTCTTATTTGAGGCCTCATTTCTATAGATAGTATTAGTGTCTTTATTAAAACCCTTTAAACAAACTTTCCAACAAGATAAAGAACACCAAATACAGAGTCAGGATGCAAAAGTTATTCTAAAATCCTATTATGCGATCAATCGGCCCCTTAAATTGGGTGACCTCCATTTATGTAAATAGTATCATTCCCAAAGCCCTCTGAGCGCTTTCCAACGAGCTAAAGCATGCTAAAAACGGAGCCCGGATGCAATAGTTTATGCTAAAAAATCTATGTCATGTGGCCATGGAGCTTCTCAAATTGGGCGGCCGCTCAATTTGAGCCTAATTCAGCTCCATTTGTGTAAATACTGAGCTGATCAGTGACTTTACCAAAGGTCTCTGAAGAAGATTTTTTATGAGCTAAAGAACGCAAAGAACGAAGTTCGAATTTGGAAATTATGCTGGAAAGCCTATACTGGCACCAATGAGCATCTCAAATGGGGCGCCCCATTTGTATGAAGAGTAGATTAGATGCCACAAGTTTAGCCGCTCAAATATGGGCAGGCGCCCATATGTGTGTGGAGAAGATTAGATTCCTAGGATGGGTCCTATGATACAATCAAGTGGCCGAAAGTGAAGTGGTGTTCTCATTGAGCTTTGTAAAATCTTTGAGTACAAATTTATCCCTCGCTCGAGGTAGAAAATATTGAAAAAACTTGAAAGTTAAATGATCCGAAACTAGACAATCATCGAGAGCATGTCGAAACTAAAGAATACAAGATAAAAGATGGTTTATTTGCAACTTGATCTATGCAAAGGTGAGAAGAATTAGCGACTCATCGGGACGAAAAAACCCCGCCCTTTCGAGTTTTCGAGGAGAGCCCTAATGAAAAACGGTTGCCAATGCTTGCGAGAAATGTTGGCGGCGCCGGAACTACAATCGAGATAAATTGAAGATGTTGCACGAAGAAAATAATTGAAGCATGGCCCCGCACATTCTGACAACCATGAGCCCTTGAAAAATGACCTGCAAGGTCAAGACTGAAAAAAAAAATAACCCATTAGGGAGTTAGATGCCTTAAGCAAGATCGCGCACCAATGTGCAACATTAGAAAAATATATATAGTAAGACTCGGAGGCTCCAGGGCCACGCCGAGAAAGAAACAACAACCGACCAATCGGAACCATTCGTGAAATGGTCATAACAGGAAAAACATCCGATTAGTGCTGCCTCGGAGGCTACATTGCCACACCGAGAAAAAATGAAAACAAATTATGCCTCGGATGCTACAACGCTATGCTGAGAAAGAATAAAATGATAAGTATGCCTCGGAGGCTACAGTGCCACGCCGAGAACAGATGAAAAAGAAGAATATATGCACTTTCAAAGACAGATAGAATGAAAACATGGAGGATAATGGAGGCCGCAAGACGATGTGAGGGTATAGAAAAATAGACATACATAAAAATGACTAAAACGACTAATAGGAAATGGAGCAACTTCAACAGTGGAATGTAAATTGAAAAATTAAAAATTTGGATGTAGGACCAACAAGCTCCGATATGATAGAGGGAGGAGGGGCGGGAAACTTGTGGAGCAAAAAGTGAGTAGAATGGAAAAGAGCTCAAGAGAACGCCGATGACTAGAAAGAGGAAGGAGCTGGCATAAATAGGAGATGCAAGGTAGGGCGTCCCCATCCAAGGAATGTCGGTTCTATTGCTATCGCAATAGAACCGTGGCATTAGTGACTTTACGACTTGTTGGTGACTTTGCCTGAGATAATCTCTTCCTAGAAAGGTCCCCTCAAATTGGCGGTGAGCCACCAGCATTGTCAATTGGAGTATATATGTGGTTAGAATAGCATCTTTTGAGATTTTACAAAAGTATGAATTGAATTTTATATAGGGTAGGCGATGACGAGAACTCAACAAACTGCCAAGAAGTCTGATAATTATTGTGCGGGCACCTAATTGAAGGTCTTAAGCACGTTAATATATTGTAAACATGCTCACCTTCGCCCATTAATCTTGCAACGTGCAATTTTCATTTATTTAAGTATATTTCTTGGGTGTGCCTTTTGAATGAGGTTATTGAAATTTTATTTGCACTATAATGTTTGGCCTTCTTTCACTATATTGAGCATTCGCCCAATTTCAAGACGACACCAAAGTACATCTTTTGATATAATAAATTGGTCTGAGTCCCACACTTTTCTGCTATTATAGTGTATTTTAGACATTATATGCTAATTTGGGATCAAAATAGACGTGAAAAATCATATATAATGGGCGAGGATCATAGTGATGCCGCAAGGTATTTACATGCAAACACCTATGTAAGACTTGCCACCAAAGTACAGAAACTTTAGGGTAGAGCAACTTATCCCAAAGCCCACGCCATGTCCGAGCCCGGATGGGTTCGGGATCTGTAATTGCCATCCATTTGATAATGGGAGGGACATGGAGCTAAGAGCGGACGATATATAGAGCGGACAAAGTACTTGCCTTTGTGAATATCCTCATGACAACCCATGACACCCTTTCCATGATGCCGACTTCTACTATGAGAGGCCACCTTCTCCCATACATTTACATCCCAATGTGAGAGTAAGAACTTTGCTTGAAATGTCGGCCATGGCAAGAGGCAACCACCTTCATACCATTCTTGAATTGAGACGACACCTGCTAGGGCCCACCGTCTCTGCATAAGGGGATGAACAGATGGAGCGAGTGGGGGAGCTAAGGGGTCCGACGGCAATGGCGCCCACCACCACAGAATATCTAAGAGAGCATGGGTGGATGGACACGGCCAAAATAGATGTCTGACCACATCCCATGCTGCCAATAATCCTCGAAGAAAAGGAGATGCATTTGGAAAAGGCTCAAGAGGGTGAAATAGAGCCCAGGGAAGAACTGATTTGACTGCCATCTTGCCTAGAGGAGTACAATGAACGAGAGATTGTTTGAGAAGGCGAAGGCAGGAAAGTCATTTTCACCATTCCGAAGCTCCAAATGAATTTTGAGATAAAAAGCTTACTCTGCAATAAGAAATCCATCATACCCAAGCCACCTGCCCACCTAGGGAGGATGCATTTAGACCAGGCAACCTTAACCACCGCACCCTCCTCTGTGCCAGCCCATATGAAATTTCAGACTATTGTAATAAGCTCCCCCAGACTTTAACTTGTGTGGCTAGCAACAAGGAAGCTATATACACATGGGTACTGCTGAGCACCGATTTAACAACTGTAATACAAACAGCGGGGGGTAACTTTGTAGTTGGCCACCAAAATAGGTGTTTCTCCAAATCCTTAATAATTTCTGCCCATGCTACTTCTTGTCTTGATAAAAGAGCTAAAGTTTTTTAAAAAGGTACATCATTGAAGGGGTTTACACAAGTATGGTCCCTAGATCATGCACCTATTTTTAGTTGATAGAGTTTCGCCTGCCAAATGCATGTAGAACTGATTTTAAATTAAAATTTACCTATCATATTCCTTTAGGAAAAAGATGCAAAGCATGCAATTCTTCACTTTGCAGCTTGGTGTGCAAATGAGATGTATGCCATGGTTGGCTTCTCAATGTCTAAATCCAACAATTCTACTCAAATGATTTAAGGACAAAAATGTCTATTATCATAGTTTTTGAGAACATGATCTTGGCGCAAACCTTAGAATCATATTATCTAAAGGAATCTAAAGTGATTTATGAGAAACTTGAAGAATCTAGGGAAATTTTCATGAAATATTTAGTACACAACTTCTATTGTGTATATTAGTTCTCTCTCGAAGTTCTGTTTGACCGTTTTTTTTTTCTTTTTCCTTCTTTTTTTTGAGGGCAAGGTTGTTTTATATTTCATTTAATAAAGATACATCAGAAAAAAGAAGGTAGACTGCCTCGATCCATGGGCATCTCTCTGGATCCAGCTGTCACATGTACCTAGAGTACTAGTGTAATAACATAAGAAAGCAAGTCTTCTGATCTTAAAATGACCAGTCTTAAGCCAAAATTGTAGGGCCATTAAGAGAATTGGCCACATAACTATTTGATAAGGCTTATTGACAGAGGACATTAATAAGTCAAGAGACATCTACCAAATCCTAAAGTGTAAGATCATCCACCTTTGAGTTCCGGAAGATACTGAGCAGCTTGTCAAGCTTCTTTGCACTGAAATGAGTGTAATTCATCAGTAGCATGACATGGGCTTCTCTTTTCTGCTGCCAATTGTGAAAAAGATTGAGATAAATCTGCTTCAGGCCATTGAATCTTCACACCTCTGGCTGGTTCAGCATGTTTTGTATTGCCATAACATGGATCATTTTCTGTTTCAAACTGATCGAGTGTCGACCAACTCGACACGAAAACTCGGGGTCCTTGCCATAATTTTCAAACAACCTCACTGGAGCCCCCAGCTTTACTAGTCTCTTCCTGTGAAGAATACCATCAAAATCAGTTAGAGCAGTGGTAAAAAATTGAAAGGAACCATTAAACTTCCTCCCTCAGAGGTGCGGTTTGTTTATGGATCTCCATCGGTTTAATCAGACCAAACGGACCTAGCCCCTTGGCCTAGGCCGTTGACACGTTTAACATCTAAAATACTCGTATACTTGCTCAATAAAGTATAGTCCCATTGATCAGATAATTACATACCAAACTAAGCTCAACAAGTCCTCCTTATAGGTCACCGAGAATGACTCTGGAAAATGCTCCTGCTGTCGCACCCTCATCCCCGGACTCTCCATCCGAATACTGCATTCTCAACTCAGGACATACCCTCTTAAACATACACAAACAATTCAAGGGGGTTAGTCCAGAAGGACTAAGTAGGGAGGAAACATTTCGGAAGCATCCACAACATCAACCACAAAGCAATCTAACGTATAACATCATCCACAAAGTAATCTAGCATACCCATCAAAGATAAGAACAACAATTTTACCTGCTCCACTACGCCCCTGCATTAGTTAGAACTCAGGCTACAAGCATGTTTACATTCTCATCAATCGTATGTATGTATGCACATATGCCAAGCGTAATCCTTGGGTTGCGACCCCAAGGAGACCACTCTCTCCATCTGTACGTACAAGGTTTAACTCATCCGTCAGGCCATCTGGCTCGGATGCGGAGTTATACGGCCACCCCACCCCTCCGAAGGTGGGCCGTAAATGCAGCATGCCATCCGTCTAGCCATCTGGACTCTGGAATGGATGCGGAGTCTCACGGCCATTCCGCCCCTCCGAAGATGGTCCGTTTGCAATGCAAGATGCAACATCATCCATTATGACTTTACAAGATAGAATATCACCAATACCCTTACAGGTTGATCCAATACGAGATATCATAGAATCCTCATGCATCTTACTTCCAAGAACAACCACAAAACAATGCAATACAATAGAATGAGGTTCATACCAAGATATTTCATAACCAAGTGACAACATCTCATTGCCACATCTCAAAGCAAGAACATGAACTCCCTTAACATATAAGCAACCATAACTCTCATGAGATATCTTAATCAAACTAATGTCTTAGAGATAATGACATTCATATTCTACTTTATCCTGAGGTCTAAACTCATGAGATGGACTACCACTCAGAATCTCTACTAGATAGGCCATAGCATATTCCTAGCAAATATAATGCAACGCTCATACTCCATCCATCTAGCATCATAGAATCCACCCATTACTCTATCAAAAGTACTGGCGATATATCCTTCTATGGTATGGTATCAAGCTGGCCCCTATTCATAAAGGTTGCATGGAATATCCCACATACAAGATTATAACTACAAGAATTTGTTGCGGCGGCATTCGCCGCCGCTGTGTTGTGCTTTTTAGTTTGTATTTTGCAAAAGATAAATGGAGTATGACGTTCACAATATAAGAAGAGACAAATGGTTACTTTTTGTTTAATACCGCCATCGCTTACATTTTTTATGTGTTGCATTCAAAGCCCCTCGAGTTGGCAACCTTTGGGCACAACACCAAACAAAGCGTGTTCGAAGTCCCATTACTCCAAATAATTCTCAAGGAGTAGACCAGCTTTTTTAATTGTCCACTAGCCACGTCTAGCCAAGTTTACGTGTCCTAGATATTGTCAAGCAGATACAATTCATTTTTTTTCCAACATGGCATGTTTCCATGCCAAAAATGTTGCAACAGATGTAGAAGTACCTGGAGCTACAAAAGTAGAGGTAAAAGCTTCAAAACCAGATGCAAAAACTTCGAAGTGAGGTAAATTCGTCGGAAATGAGAGGTAATTCCGCCACTTTTGAACTTTGATAAGGGTTCAGGGAAAGAAACTGCCCCAAATGGCACAGTGCTACTTGCAGATAAGGTAGAATGCAACCCAAATTGCCTTAACATCATGACAATCTTTAGGTACAACAAAAATTAAATGTGGATAGAACATGCATCAAATTTACGATGCATCGTAAATTAACTAAAATCTATGCAAAAGATGCTTGCTAAAAAGGCTGGCTTGCTTCATCTAAACTACTTGATCAAATATTGGCAACATAACACAATTGCCTTGGGAGGACCAGTTACCTCGTCCACCATTAGAGAATGGTCATCATAACGTATCTTTCACTATTGCCCTTTATGTGATAGAATCCTAGGAATGATATTCTTGAATAATTTTTTATGTGGTCATTTAACACGAACATCTTGAATAATTTTTTATGTGGAGGTCATTTAAGACGAACATCTCTATGTCACTAGGAAGATGTATTTGCAACTTGCACTATGGCACCTGATCAGCATTCTATTGCAAGTTACCCATCTGCAAGCCCATGCTGAGCATTCTATTGTAATTCCATCTTAAGCCCATGTTGCATGGATTCTCTGTTTCTTCAAGAATGCCCTCTAAAGTTGGATCCTATAACAACGCTAAGGAGCTAGCCTTGCTCTTTGTAGTCATGTCGACATTATCTGAAGAAAACTCAATTCATTATCCAAAGTTTGTTATTACATGCTGTTTTAAAAGCCATTCTTCTTCCACGATAGTACTGAGTGCCACATATAAAACAGCGTAGCTAGAAATAAGTATTATGCAGTTAGATTGTACCATCAGTTCATCAACAAAACAAAATAGAATGTTACATGAGTTGAGTTTTATCCTAGAGATTGCGCTTCTGATAGCAAAGGTGGGTTAATATTTCTATTTTTATAAGAATGCAAATTAATGCACTGCCTCGAATGCTAAACTCATTCACTAGGCTAATTTGTGTTTGTCCGCACCAATATGGACTCGCATCCAAAACAACGTAGTAAATTGCTGTCAAACTGTGCTAATGGGCATGCCATTGCTTCAAATTTCAGGGTGTACACGGGAATTCTTCTACAGCAGTGCCGATCAAATCTAATCAAATTGAATCATTCTGATGCCTCCCTAAAATTCAAGAAAAGAGCTCTAGCACAGATTTAACCTGAACGCCTAAGACATACCTTTCAGGCCACTTATACGAAGTCGAATAATAAATTGGAAGCTTGCAGGACCTGCGGTGAATCTTTGTTCCATGCTTCATAGTTAGTGTTGGCAGAAGTTAGAACCTCTCTGAACCAAGCAATCCATCAATAAAAGGTAGGTACTGTAATCCATGCTTCTTTAAGTATACGATTCATACCAAGTTAGTGTTTGTCCAGCCTTTCCATCTATGGATAATGTCAAAAAAAAAAATGCTTCACCTGCTTCAAATGCTTCCCTATTGTATGCACAAGGTATTTGAATAGCAGAAAGAAACCCTTCGGGCAGCTAAAAGATATACAGAATACAAATAACTGAGCCTGCGCATAAGATTATTGCAACGACAACGTAATTTGAACTGAATCACACGCCGCCCTATTTTTTTCATCTGATAACAAAAAGTATCACTATTCTGCAAAGCTTAGAGCCATTTTTTTTTTCTCTGTTTTACCTCAGAACAACTTCCTTTTCAACTATCTAATTCAGAATAGAGCAGCTTTATTTTCAATCATTCAACTCTTTATTTTCAATCACTCAACTCAGACTATTGCTACTCACAGCCAAATGCAGCAGATCTTAGAGCTTTTGCAGAACTTAGAACTTCACGGCAACATAGCAGAGCTTAGAGCTTCCGCTACCTTAACGATCCAGCTTAGTAGAGCTTTGGAACCTCTGGAAAAAAACGCATATGTCTGAAACATTCAAACTCCTACTTACTTCGAGTTTCTGAAACAATCCGACTCCACAGACTATAATCTCCCGCCCCTTTCATTCGCAAAGTAATCCGCCTCCGCCTAGTTAATCACAAATTTCATTTAACCAATGCGTGCTATTCAGTTACTGTAGCACCATCGTTGGGAAATTTTTTTTGCAACACCTTTCTAATAACAAATAGATTCGGTATAAACAAACAAACGTCAATTGACGAATTGTTACCAATGATTGCTTGGCAGAACACACGAACCAGAGTTTCCTTTAAAAAAGAAATGACTGCCTCTTGCTTATTAAGGAGCCTCCAGGCTCTACGTGGTCTTCTTGTAGCTTTTTGCAGCCTCAACTCTGTTCCATGGCACTGGAACCCTGCCGAAATTGAAAACCCAGTCACAACTCTTCTTAGATTTTTTGTGGTTTTTGCAGCTCAAGCTTTCTAGGCACTGGAATCCAGCCGAAACTAAAAACCGAGCTTCAGTTTAGGACTGAAACCCCAACCTAAGTCTCACATAACTTCAGTCTACACAAACGCCATCTTTTAAACCTGCGATGGGTGCACAGAGAATGACAGCCCACAACCGCCCGCTCTTTCAAAAATCGAAACTAATCTCCTTCTCTAATCTCCTTATCTAAACTCCAAACACGATCAAAACGCAATCAAACTCTGTTATAGATTCGACTGCCGCCTGCTACTCCATTTTATATCAAAACACAAGCCATCTAAAACATTCTTGACCTGCGCTCGGTCATCTGATCCTTGCCCTTTATATATAATGCTTGAAAGAATAGGCTAGAAACTTCCAGAAAGTTGCCAAAAGCTTCAGGTCCATACTCGAAACCTCCAGAAGAAATTCCCCGAAACCTCCAGAAGAAACTACCGTCTTCCAAATTTTTTGTATGTAGACACGTGTACAATTCATATCATAAATTTCCATTAAATGCACTAGCGCCTAAGCTGGCCCCTTACCTTCCATATTACAATTATATATTAGAGATAACAAAGAAACTCTAGGATCCCAAATTATTCATAAGGAAGACTCTGGGTGGTGACCTAGAACCAAATTGAAGATCTATTCTAGTCGAAACAACCGATTAGGTTTCGCCATATAGTCCCGGTTCTCCTTTGGAAGCATAACCAAGCAATACAACAAACCAAGCACTCATCAAATCCCCAAGCACGCAACAGATCCCCACCTTAGTTTCTCGGATTGATTCTGCTTCCTATCAACTGGGTCTGCCTTCCTTGCTTCTATTTCCTCATCACCTTCCCATCTCAGAACTCCTTGGGTTTTTTACTTCTCATTGTTCTACAATTTGGCCAACCTCTCCTTCTCCAGAGAATAGGTAGAGAAGAACAATAAACAAGCTCCTTCACCAAACAAGACACCATATCCTTTATTCACATCCAATATATATATATATACAATGAGTAAATCTCAATGCATATGCATGCTAGACAAGTGTTGTGCATGCAATCACATGCATGCATGCGCATGTGCATGTACATGCATGCAATCTAATGCATGCTTATCATATTTTACAAGTTCAATACTCAATAATCTAATACCTTCTGCTTATATAACCTTTGTTAATATATTTCTATAGTTTTAAATGCCACTACTAGCATAACCCATGGACGCATATCAACAAGGTCGTTAGATGATCTACACCCTCTTATACTGAGACAAAGTAAGCCACTAGGTTCGTTACATTGTCCCCTTGTAAAATTCAACTCATGTCCTCATGAGTTACTTGAGGTACAACATCTTGAATGCGGTCTAACACTTCTATTACTTTTAAATGCAAAAGACTAAGCTTTAGCCAAGTAGGGCATCTCTTATCGCGACTCGCCACTGCTATGTTCTGATGCAGTCTTCTCAATTGCACATTTCTGCCACAATAGCAATAGAACATTGGTATTTCCAATACCCTTCCACATTATACAATAACTTCCTCATTAACCTACATATGGCTTAAGCTCTACTATTTCTATCCAAATTGGTGCGTCGCAACTTAATGTAGCTAGAATGCATCCCGGATGCAAGCGAGGTTGGACACCCTAGAAAAGAGACAACCGGAAGGACAGCGGCACCCGGCTCTCGGCCCTAGAAGAAGAGGATGGCAGAGTTTCACAGAGATGTATGATCTCCCGGAGATGAACGAGCAGTGCACGCCGGAGGCGGCATCAACGGTCGCCCAATGCCAAAGGCGAGGTGGCCTGAGGAATCGGCGTGTCCTTGGCGAGGAGCGGGATCGCCAATCCCATCGGCTGAACCTCATTGTCGGGGCTTGTTTGAAGAGCATGGGGAAGATACGCGGCTAAACTTAATGCCCTATCTTTGGGAATGATACAAGCTACAAAGATTTGTGGGTGAGAAAACCACCCAGGATGGGGGGCCAAACATGAGACCCTGAATGGTCAAATTCACGGTGTTGGACCGGGCATCAAAGACTCTATTGCTACAGCGCTAGCCGTTGGAGGGGGACATCAATATACTTTGACACAGATCTTACTCGGTGCAACAAAAGGAGAGCGAGAGGAGTTCACAAAATCAGACAGTCGGATAGGCAAGGGGATCGGCCGGCTTGGTTAATGGAAAGATGAAGGTGTTTGTACCTCCCTTACCAACGCAAGAGGCGGCGATGGGGGCTAGGGACATCTAGACCTTTCACCTCGAGATGGCAAACCGGATGCAAGCTTGCCCCAGGACCCGGTGCTTTCCGGGGGCACCACACTGGAACGGCCCCCCGCCTCCTCGGGGGCTGAGTGCGGGACAAGCGCCCGAGCAAAGATAGGGACAATGTCTCGAGCTTGTATCATCTTGTAGGGGATTCCCCGGAAGAAGGGCTGGCGGCCTTGTTGGGATTACTACGGTATGGACATCATCTTCTTGCAAGAGACATGGGAATATCGTGGGCATGTTGCTGGACATCCGGGATACGGTGCTTCTCGCCGCTAATCGCGCGCCATGGAAAGCGAGGATATGGAGGGTGGCATGCTACTTCAAAGATGCTATAGCAGCCACGGTCTCGCTCCACAAGGATGACCGGACTTAACCGCCACCGTGGGTGAAATCTTGGAGCCTCGGCATCATCCATTGTTTATTGCATCTGTTATATATCCCATGCAACCTCTAAGTTCTACCAGTCCGGAGGCGGAACGACGGATGTACAAATGCCTTATAGAGATGCTGTATGATGACATAGAGCAATATCGCCAACAAGGGCATGTGCTCTTGTTAGGAGATTTCAATGCTCGCCTTGCACTGCAATGCGATCGGTTACCTTCGAGGGAGAGGCCGATTCGACCCACTGCGGCTTGGCTTTTGCACCCCAACATGCTAAAGCGGTCTCAAGATCTGGTCACCAAAGCCTTTGGAAGGAGTTGGTTCAACTCTGTCCGGTCTTTGACATCGTAGTGTGCAATGGTATGATCGGATGGCCGCAATCGGGGGTTTTACTTGCAAAGCGATAGACATAATGGTGGAGCTAGCGTACTATCTCCCTTGCTCTAGTGGTAGGACTTGACATGATCAGCGAGCTCTCAATTGGCACACGAACAGGAGATGAGGGAGGCTTTGTGGGACCACTATCCACTTTATGTCACTTTGGATTGGGAGCCTTTTCGGTGGCGCAATCATATAGTAGAAACCATCCGGGGTTGAGATACACCCCCGACTACAAGAAAGCAAGCGGGAATATGAATGCGTAATTTGGGCGTGAACTGGGGGATTGATGCCCTTTGCGTTACATGATAGGTGGGGAGTGGCTTGTAAATGCCTTACTCACGGCGGCTAGTGCATGCTTTGCGGAGGGATCGCTTCGCGAATGGACCTTCTAGCGGTTCCCTCGAATCCCACGATTTGGCCGAGTGCAAGGCTTTAAAGACCCAATTGCGCCTGCGTCTCGGATCCACGGATCACGGTAGCGAGCCATTCGGGACTATAGAACATTCTTGAAATCCAAAAAGCATCGTACATTCGCGGACCATCAGCGGCGCATGTTTGATTTGTTGATGACGAGCAAAAAGCCTTACGGCGAGGGGTGTTGTACAAGAGGCATCAACCACCCGAAGAATATTACCATAGACTAGTGGATGCATCCTTGGAGGAGTTGTATGATCCCCAGAGGCGTTCTTTGGGGTTCGAATCAGCTAGGAGAAATTTGCGGCTCACGGAGGAAGACATCCAACGGGGCCTTAGACACACGGCTAATGGCAAAGCAAAGGATTTGCAGGGACTTCAAGCGAGTTATTGAAATGGGGTGGGCTGACTTTGCTAGGGCCTCGACGGCGATCATTAACGAGGCCATAAGGGAGGGCCTCCTGGGAGTGGATGGTTAGCAAGGTCACCCCAATTCATAAGGCAGTAATAGGGATGATTCGCGAACTACCGCATGATCATGGTGAGCCCATTACCGCATAAAGCTTTTAGCAGTGTGGTAGAGAAGAAGTTAACTTCCGGTGAGGAAGGTCGGGAGAGTCGCGATTGGCAGCTGGCGTTTAAGCCCCCCCACTCCACAATTGACCATATATTCACTCTCGGGAATCCTTATGGAGGCTATTCGCAATGCGCCGTGCGTGACATCTTCTTTTTTTGGTAGATTTCAAGACAAGATATGATACGGTCCCTCGGGACTGTTGTGGCAGCATTTGCGGTAAGCGCTGCATTGTTTGCATGCCCCACATGACTTACAAAATGCCATCTATAGACTCTATGATGGGATATATGTTGCATTATCTGCAGCAGATCGGCCGAGTTGCTAGCACCAGGGGTTAAGCACAGGATGTCCGTTATCTCCAACGCTCTTTAGTCTCTACATTGACAAGTTGGAGACTGGATGCAAGAACATGGGGCGGTGGCCCGCGGACTACCGGCATACAATTATAAGGCAATTGCTCTATGCAGACGATGTAGGCTTGCTATCCCATACACCGGTATCGCGGTAGCATTTGGGCGCTCTTAGTGGGTTACGTGACACAACGGGAATGACGGTGAACCTGCAGAAAAACTAAGCTCATGGCAAGATTACTCTCCTCGCGACATGATATCGGATCTCTATTACGAGGAGGATAGAAGGTGGATGTTGTAAGGACCTTCAAGTATCACGGGAATCAACTTTTGCGCTAGCATGTTATGGGATGTGTGGAAAGGCAGATTCAGCGGGATGGAAAGCCTCGTATGCTATGCGGAATAGCTGCTTCTGAGAATAGACCTATGTGGATCGGGCACGTAGAGCACACACATTCAGAGCACTTGTTGAACCCGGTATTGTTGTATGGGGTAGAGATCTTGGGTCCAACAATTAGCAAGAACACCTGGGATAAGCTAGAGAGGGTGCAAAAAGGTGCAAAAGACCTTCTTAACATCTGACCTAGGTATCAAGGACACGGTGCCTTATCGATTTTTGCTATATGAGACTGGGTTCGCCCCTGCAACGATACGCTATCGCTGAGACATCTTGCATATTTCCACAAGGTCACCAGCATGGATGCACAACGTCTTCCCCCGAGGGCTTTGTTATTGGCACAAGAGCCACAACGACTGAAGAGGGTATGGCAGGAGCACTATCAGGGGTGGTTCGCAACATGGTCTATAGACTACCATCAGATTGTGGCTATGCCTGATGCCCAGGGACAGGCTGCACATCTGAATGAGTGCTTTGCCACCACTCTATGGGATGCAGCCACTCGTGGAAAGCCTAAAACAGAGCACTACCACACACAAGTTAATCCAACACTGGAACATGGCCCACACCAGTACTTGAAAGCGCATATATCTATGAAGAAACGGAGAGCTATTGCCTCCGCGGAGGACGAGGTTCCATCATCTCTAATTGAAAGCAAGTCGTTGGACTTCTGAGATGGAGGGCGAGAATCCCCCGACATGAGAGAATTTGCCGGTGTTGCCACATGCGGACGGTAGAGGATGAGCATCATGCTCGCAAGAGTGTCCGGCATATATTTGCATATCCGAGCAACACATGCTGATCTTAGATGCTACGTGGCACCGCCAAGCATCAATTGCCGGCCATCGCCAATGGTTGCGCCTCGTGCATTCTACATTTTGCAAGTCTCTACCGTCGGGAGAATCCCTTACGGGACAAGGGATCCGAGAGCCTACTACCAGGTTTTTCCTCCCGCGTGGGGGTTTTTTTCATCGAGTAGGGACACATTGTATAGTAGCATTTGTCTTTTTGGTGTGGTTTTATACGCTTTTGTGTCTTGCATGTACCATCTCATAGGTCAAGTTTGGCCTCTCGCGGACGTTAAAATATACTTCCTTCCTTCCTTCCTTCCTTCCTTCCCAATCCTATCCCAAGCTTTATCATATTTCTTTTCTTTGAGAAGCCTATGGGCTCTGGCAATAATTGCCAACATATCCAGGAGGACGACATTTTTAAGATAAATAATGTTTGGTTTTCTGCCTTTCATAACTACATCATTTACGTGTTTCCATATGACCCATAGACAAAGATTCCTAGTGGTCAAGACTATCCTTTTATTGATATTTAGGAATTCCAAAGAGATTTCGGGGGCATTCTTTGGTTGGGTTGTGATCTCGGACTGTAAAATCCTCTAACCATGGGCGCAAGAATACATGATTGGAGCTTTCCATCTGACCACATCCTAAGGGGCAAGCACCATCAAACTGAATTGTCATATTTATGTCAGATATCATTTGTATGTAAACTCGATGTAGGACGAACCATCTAAATATTTTAATTTTACTAGCTTCATAACTTTTCCACCCCTCGTGGCATGTTTTGGCCAAGGTTCCCTCCTCACAACCCCGAAGTCTGCTTGTCTTAGAGTCAGGGCTATCGAGAAGTGCATTATAAATGTCCTTGACCACGTAGTTTTCTTTCTTTTTTAGAGTCCACTTGTTGAGTTATTTGCTAAGTCTCCATATGTCTTCACCCTGCCTATGACCCTCAAGTAGATTTTCCTATGCAGATTTGAGCCCTTAGTCTTGGACTTCACCATATCCCAAGAAATCCAACCTTCCTTATCAGTTAGGTCTTCTATCTTTTATCGACCAACATTGAACCATTGCATATATTTTTGAGGGTGAGGGCCAGGCAGTCATTCTGATTCTGATTAAAGCCAAAAGACGGGTGCCAAAAGAAATGGATCTCCTTGCATCTGGTACATGGAATAATTTAAGGGCTAAACTTAGCTATTTGGCGATTTTTTAGCACATTTAAAAAAAAATGGCTAAAGTAAATGGAAAAAATTGGGAAAAAAAATAATAATTTTAGCTTAACTTTTTTTGGGACTACACAACCCTGGAGCTCTTTAGCCAAACGCTAGAAAGTAAGAGCATGAAATTTTGTAGTGTTTAGCTAAACCATAGAAACTTTTAGAATGAATTTCGGGCTAGTTTAGCTAACATCATTCTAGTTTATATGAAATATAAGACTAGTAGTTTAGTTTCTAGCATTATGAATTAATTTGAGTCCTAGACTTTACTAGTTAACATTGTTTTAGAATGTTTTCACAAAGAAAATGACTAAAATAAGTGGAATATATTGAAAAAAAGTATAGTAATTTGGTTTAATATTTTCTGTTGGCCACACTATAGAAATTTTTGGGATGATGTTTGGGTTAGTTTAGCTAAACGCTAGAAAGTATGAGAGGAAAAATGTATAGAGTTTAGCTAAACCACATAAAGTTTTGGGATTAATATCGAGCAAGTTTAGCTAAAGTCATTCTGGCTAATAAGAAATATGTGATTAGTAATTTATTCCCTGATCTGGCATCCAACTCAGGAGGCTTAAAACAGAGAAGAGCTTGGTTCCAGGCTTGTATCAATCTTCTCATGCGTGGTGAGGAACTAGAGTTTGGTGTGACCTAGAAAAAGGCAAAATCTGGTAGAAGATGTTTGAGAGTGTGGCTTCCCACAGGATGTGATTGGTCTACCCAATAGTGAATCAGCTTTAATGCAGGGGAAGGGTTGTGGCTGTGAATTGCTCTCCATATCATTTTCCTTGCCAGAGCTTGAGCTTGAAGGAAAAGATCTTTACAACCAAACCCTCCTTTAGATCTTGGCTTAATTACATCAGACCATGCAACTTTATGAGATCCCTGCCAAATGAATCTCCGAATAGCACCCTCAATGCTATTATACGATGGTTTATCTGCAACTATGGCAGAAGAAAAATACACGAGTGCTTGCAATTACCAAGTTTGCAACTTCTACTCTGCTTGCCAGTGATAGAGAAGAAGGGTAGAGCATTAGTTTCTTCTTAATCCTGTTCACCAGTGGTTCCCAGAGCCCATGTAAAGTATTGTTTAAGGATAGAGGGACTCCAAGAAGTTTGGTGGCTTTATTCTTCCCAATCACTTTTATCCTTTATATATCTATTTGGTCACTGTCAATTATAATGGAGCATTTGTCTTTATTAAGTTTAACTCCTGACACCTCCCCAAATTTCTTTAGGGCCTCTAAAAAGTTTTGTAAACTATGATCATCTTCTCTCAAGAACATAAATGTGTCATCAGCATATTGCATGATGACAAAAGGGTCTGTGGAGTTGAAAATCCTTAAAGACATGATTTTTCCAATATAATGCAGATGGAATTCCAGTTTAGTTGCCATTTCTGCAACAGTTATGAATAGGTAAGGTGCCAATGGGCAACCTTGTCTAACTCCCCTTCTACATTCGAATAACTTAGTAGGGATGCCATTAATAATTATTGTTGATGAAGCAGTGGCAATCATTCTCCATATCTGGTCATATATATTGTCTGAGAATCCCAAATGGCTCATGACTTTCTTTAAGAAATTCCAATTAATAGTGTCATAGGCTCTTTTGAAATCTAGCTTCAAAAGCATGCATACGCCGCATAACTTGTTCCAATGTAAACCTTCACTTGTCTCAATGAAGTTATGCAAAATATTCCTGTTGGGGAGAAAGGCAAATTGACAAGGGCTTATTGTATCCTGGAGGATAGGTTTTAACCCGTTGGCTAGAATTTTAGCAATAGTTTTGTATGTGGTATTAGTCAAAGTGATTGGTCTCCAGTCTCCAAAAGCAACAGGATTTTCAATTTTAGGAACAAGAGTTATCAGTCCTGCATTAATTGTTGGGCTCATGATATTATCTTTCCATACCCATTGAAAAAAAAATTGACTAAATCCTCTTTCATAGTATTCCAGAATTCCAGATAAAATTCTGGTTGGAATCCATCAGGGGCCGGTCTTTTCCCAAAATCCATAGATTTAATGGTATCATGTATCTCCTTCTCCTAGGCACTTCCAGAATTTCCTTCTCATTGAAATTAGTCTGCTTTTTGGAAATAGCATCAAAAACTTCCTCCATCTGTCTATTGTCTACCCTCTGTTCAACGAAGAGATCTGCATATGCATCTCTAAAATATGCTTCCATATCCTCCTGTTTGTTTACGGTCTCACCTGTGATAGTTTTAACTTTAACAATCCCATTATTTGGTAACCTGCTCTTAGCAGTTCTAAAGAAAATGCAGAACTACTTTTGTCCATTTCATTAATATGTCTGCATCTACTCTTTACTGCCAAGTTTCTGGCTTCATTCTCCTCTATAGTTTTAACCCTTCTTTCCAGATCCTCTTCGTCGGCTTGTAATTCCAAATTATCTTTATTCTTACTTTCCAGTCTCTTACTTTCCTGATGCTGTTATATACCTCTTGTTTTTCTTTTTTCTTTTGATCATTCCATTTTTTCCCTCATTTTTGATCCATCCTTTTACCAACTTCATTTTTTCAAGGAATAATTGAATTGAAGCTGTTTTCTCCACCTTATGAAGAGAAATATAATATTCTTTGAATTCAGTGCAAAACCTTTTAATTTTGAGAAGCTCGGTATTAAATTTGAAAGGCACATTGGCATCTCCCTTTCTTCCCCCTGTTGGACTTGCCATTACATGTGGAAAATGGTCAGAAATGGAGTTCCCAGTGTCGCTCGTGATAGTCACATTGTCATTAGGGACTTTTTGAGATCATAAAAGGGCCTTCTAAGAACTGCTGATTAAGCTATATGAACTACCAATCAGAAAAGCAGGCGGTAATCCGGTCGGTAAAAGCAGTTATAACTAACTCCTTTGGATCATATTTTCTAGCATAAGTGTTGATAGAAAAGTCCAAATGAGCTCTTGTTTGGTGCAATAGATAGATCTCATTGAGATCTTTCCAACCTTGGGTGGTTTACATATCTTTTAGCCCCTTAGGATAGTAAAAAATGGTAAAAACCCTATTTTTTGGAGTTTTGGCAATCATAAGTGGTTAAAATATGTGCAAAGCACCTAAGGTTGGAAAGATCTCAACGAGATCTATCTATTGCACTAAACGAGAGCTCATTTGGACTTTTCTATCAATAGTTATGCTAGAAAATGTGATCCAGTGAGTTAGTTATAACAGTTTTGCTGACTGGACCCGTCAGGCTCTGATTTCTGATTGGTAATTCATTTATCTTTATTTGGCTTAGTTGGCATGTTTTGAAGGCCCTTTTTTAATCTCAAAAAAACCCTAATGCTAGAGACTGAATGGTCTGATTTTTTAGATAGAACCTATCTAACAGACAGAAGACTCTGTCAACACCTTTCCTCTTATTTGACCAGGAATAAGTGTTGGAAGAGAATGGGGGAATATAACAGAAGTCAGAGGTTAAGGATTCCCAGGTGGATCTTTCACTTTGAGACATGTTCAGCTTCTTTCCGAGTTTTTATTCCCATGTAGGGGTGTTATTGAAGTCACCAGCTATAAGAATATTCACAAAGTTCTTCTGATCTAGCCATTGCTGCATTTCCTCCCATTGTTTTTCTCTTTCTGCTGGTTCAGTGAATGCATACACATTGACCACAGTAAAAGGTTCCCCTCCAAATTCCAAGGAAACAATGGACCATCTTCCGCTAGAATGACAAAAGGAATCTAGTTTTTTAAAACCCTGCCACATTGTACATGTATCCCCCTTGGTGCCATCAACAAAAGTCCACACGGCTTCACCATTTGGAAATACCCAACTTCCCAATCTAACAGCTTCAAAAGCTGGCAATCTGTATTCTTGAACTAGAATAATATCAACTTTCATATCTCTTCGGGCTATTATAGCTCTTTTCCTTTTGAGGGGACCCTTTATTCCCCTCATATTCCATGTAGTACACTTCATTATCTTTGGATATTATCTTTTATTTTGAACTCTCAAATTTAGAGCCAGACTCTTGTCGAGGAGAAATAAACTTTCTTACTCCTTTTTTTTGTTGTTGAAGGAGTATAGAAGACCTCCTTGTTTAGTGTTATAGGAGCAGAAGCTACCTTCTCTTCAGTGTTGCTGAATCTCAGCTTCTCAGCTCCTGCAAATGTGTCATCCACACCTTCTGAACATAAATCCTCCATAGGTGACCTAGTAAAGAACTTAAAGTCTTTCTCCTTCTGTTCTTGTTCAACTGTGCATGGAACAATTTCATCTTCTTGATCTCCATTGGATCTTTGAGCTTCCTCCTTTTCAATTAGGTCCATAAGTTCTTGATGTAGATCAATCTCTTCACTCAGATCTTCTTTACTGGGAGTAAAAAATTCCATTTTGTTAGGAATTATGGGATAAGTATTGGATCTTTCTCCTTGGAACAATACAGTCCCCCCTGTTGACTTGTAATGCGAGTGGACGAAGTCGGATATTCATTGACTCTTGAGTAAATAGGTTCAACAATCATTAGTGTGTTGCTCCTTTGCAAATGTCTTTGGAGTAACAACTAGCTTTTGGGTCATTTTCCATGTAAAACTTTCATTTTGCCCTTATTATTTTGGATAATCACTTGGCCTATTGGACTTGTAAAACATACAGTTTGACTCTGTTTTCAAGACTGTGTCTTGGCCAATAGGACTTATAAGCGCATTATCCTTGTTGTCACCTCGTTTAATTTCTTGGCCCTTTGAACAGTTGGCCTGATCATTAGGACTTACAAGAATCTTGAATTGATTCCCAAGATTAATATTTTGTTCTTTTTTCCTCCATTCTTTGTGTTGTCTCCTGTTTTCCTTTCTCTCCAGTTCAACTTCTCTCATTTCCTCCTGGGGTCCAGTCAGCTATTTTATCTTTCCCCTTATCTCTCCCCTCCATGACTGGGATATCTAAGGGACTCGGGTTAACTTCAGAGATCCTCTTCCATTTACCCTTACATACTCCTCCCCCATGCAGCCTGAGGCCACATATATTGCATGGAATGGGCAGCCCATACCAATTGAGATTGAGTTTTCTTGGATTGTCAAAGAAATCCAGATACTTTATATGTTTGGGTATAGGTTTAAGGATATCCAATTGAACCCATACCTTCGAGGCTGTCTTTAGACGAGGGTTAGAGATGCTAATATTCACCTCAAATGGTGTGATAGACATGGAATGTGATACTAGTGACTGCATTCTACTATCACAACTGGCAACATTTTACCCTCCCATTTCAGACAACGTCCACAAAATGGACAATCTTCATCACCCTCTTCTTCTGCCTCAAGAAGCATTGGAAGTGCAGGATCTAAAGGAGTGTCATGACCACTACGCTCAGAAAAAATCTCAAATCTTTGCATTCGAGATTGCAGCTCCAGCATTAAGTCTTCACATGCCTTTAGCTCAATTTCAGTTTCTGGGTGTAAATATGGTAATGCTACCCAAAAAAGCGAAAGCACTTAGCACTTAAAGCACTTAAAGCACTTGGGCTGCAAGACGGCCAAAAGTCATGCCGTAAATGCTTCATGCCCGTACTTTTGTTCTCGGCTAAGTTAGATTAATAATTATCACCTCGATACTCTCAATCTTTGCATTTTGATGCGTGTAATGTCAAAAATTTTTTTGCCGAGATACATTACATGGCGTTTCGATGTTGGATTGGTTTCAATAGAGTATGGAGAAAGTTAGAGAGAAAATAACAAACAAAAAGAAGACTGGTTTCTGCTCAAAAAGAAGTAATGGAATTGCAAGGATAAAACTAAGAAGTAATGGAATTGCATGAATAGTATTAAGATTGTTTTAATACAGAGACGGAATTGCAATAATGTATTAAGATTGCTTTGATACAAAAGGATCTCAAAACTCTGATTAACAAAGCTTGATCAATAATGTAAATGACGAAATGTGAATGCACGCAAGACTACTCACAACAATATAGAACAACAATGATCATATAAAAGACAATGTTAACCCACTATTAGTGAAAATTGACCAACTTTGAGAGGTCATTTCTCCCGCATCAAGCTCAGATTTAATTGATTTAAACTGCAAGAGAAAGGCCATAGTGTCTACTTTTAGATGCAGGTAAAATCATTAAAAATTATTCATTAAAACTCAAGATATCAAATTCTGAATTTTGGTATATTTCTGTGACAAAAAATCAGAACTGTAACAAAAAAAATCAGAACTTTGAGAGACTGTTTCTCACTCCTCATAGCTCAGATTTGAGTGATTTAAATTGCAAGAGAAAGTGCTAAGTGTCTAGTTTTAAATGCATGTAAGATCACTCAAAACGATCAGCACCACTCAAGATATTAAAGTCTGAATTTTGTATATTCTTGTGACATCAATTTCTGCACCCACTGTAACAGAAAATCAGCCAAGTTTGAGAGGCTATTTCTCACTCCTCAGAGATCGGATTTGTGTGATTTTGATTGCAAAAGAAAGAGACCAAAGTATACTTTTAGATCAAAATGAAATCGCTCCAAATAGATTGGTAGAACTCAAGATATCAATGTCTGAGTGCTTTCAATTTTTCCCATTTGGGGAAAAAAAATAACGTAGATCTAGGATACAACATTAGAGATGCATAATACATTGAAAGAATGGAACAAAAAATACCCTTAAGAAAAACAAAGAGTAATCAGATTGTCTCTTCTCACTTGATTTGAATCCTAAAAGCTTCTTCCGGTTAAATGGATGCTTTCAAGAGAGCTGCCCACAATTCAATCTCCAATGCAACAGAGATTGAATTATCAATCTAAATCAAATTGCAATAAAACATTGTTAATTCACCTATGATTTCTATGCCGATTTGAACTCTAATTTGTGTTCTTATAATGCATTGAAAAGAGAAACTCCATCAATCTTGTCCCGCCAATGGAGTTCCGCCAATGGAGTTCCCACCCTTGAAGATCCTCATCGGCGATCCTTACCATTTGAGGAGATCTCCCACCGCGGCGATCATCCATCTCATCGATCCTTACCTCCACGGAATGATCCATCCTATTTACGGAGTAACAACCCCGAGGTCGTTGAATGAAAAAGCACCTAAAGCACTTAAAGCACTTGTGGGATAGTGCTTTTTGGGTAGCATTACCATATTTACACCCTTCTGCTAGTTCCTTATTTAATTGATTCAGCACAGGCAACACTGTACCATTTAGCTCTTCATCCTTTAGTTCGCACAACAAGAACACCCTCTGCCGCTTTGGTTCTTTGTCATGATTGATTGCCATCGTGCAAATCAGCTCTAATTTCGATGCTTTATGCTCCATCAACTCAATCTTTCTTTTTTGATATCATTTTTCCTCGTTAGGCGAGGGTTAGAGATGATAATATTTACCTCAAATGGTGTGATAGACATGGAATGTGATACTAGTGATCGTGATTCTCGCTATCACAACGGCAACATTTTACCCTCCCATTTCGGACAACGTCCACAAAATGGACAATCTTCATCACCCTCTTCTTACGCCTCAAGAAGCATTGGAAGTGCGAGAATCTAAAGGAGTGTCATGACCACTACATTTCGGAAAAAATCTCAAATCTTTGCATTGAGGTTGCGACTCCAAAGATTAAGTCTTCACATGCCTTTAGCTCAATTTCAGTTTCAGCTAGTTCCTTATTTAATTGATTCAAAGACAGCAACTTTGTACCATTTAGCTCTTCATCCTTTAGTTTAAACAACCCGAACACCCTCTGCTTTGATTTGGTTCTTTGTCATGATTGATTGCCATCCGTTAAAATCAGCTCTAATTTCGATGCTTTATGCTCCATCAACTCAATCTTTCTTTTGATATCATTTTTCCTCGTTTGCTTGCAATCGTTGTTTGCATCTATCAAACCTAGCTGATGTTGCAGCCAACCATTCCTTCACAAGTCTCGCCATAGTCGCGCAAAAAACAAAACACTACGCATATGTCAGCCTCCTAACATAGTAAGCCACGTCTCGATGGAAAACCACAATCACGAACCACACAACACAAAAGTCTCTACACACCACCACATACCACACACCACGCAACATTCACTCTTGCCGACAAGACACACCACACAACATCGTGGTGGTAGCAAGGTGTGTTGGGACATTGTGCGTGGTGGTGAAGTGTGGTGGTGGTGGTGGGTGTGTGGTGGTGGTGGGGTGTGGTGGTGGGGTTTGGTGGTGGTGGTGGTGGGATGTGTGGTGGTGGTGGAGTGTGGTGTGGGACATGGTGGAGTGTGGTGATGGGGGTGGTGGTGGGGTGTGGTGTGGTGGTGGTGGGGTGTGGGGTGTGGTGGTGGGGTGTGGTGGTGGTGGATTGTGGTGTGGGACATGGTGGAGTCCGTGGTGTGGTGTGGTGTGGTGGTGGTGGTGGTGGTGGAGTGTGGTGGTGGTGGTGGAGTGTGGTGGAGGGGTGTGGTGTGGGACATGGTAGAGTGTGGCGATGGGAGATGGTAGAGTGTAGTGGTGGGAGATGGTGGGGGGTGTGGTGTGGGACATGGTGGATGCCAACAACTCACCACTCCTTAGGACCACACATACCTCATCTATCATTCGGCATCCATTGCACCGAAATGCCCCCGAGATGATATCATAGAGACACAACATGACAATATAGCCAACATGATGCAAAATGGTAGTAGACATACCTGATTCTTGAAGTGGATTTGATGTTCCCTTTTCTGTGTTGATAGAAACAATCTAGGTCAAGCTTGAGATTTTTTTCTGTTGTAACACAACTAATAATTGAACATACCGCAATGGCATGTTTTGGTCTCGAACATTGCTTTCTGCTTTTACTGTTTTGATTGTGAGTTCGGATTGAATGTGTGGTCTAGAGGAACCTGATTTGGTTTTTCCCTATCATCTTCATCATCCTCGTCACTTTTACTATTTTCCTCCTCGTCGGGTTGGATTTACCTATGCTTTCTCTTGGGTCTAGAAGAACTGGCCTCTGCTTTCTCATCGGGAGTTTTATAATAATCCAGAAGCTCTTCCAATTAATGACCTCCCTTTTATATGCAGATAATAAGCCCTTTGCCTGTGTTCCAGAGCCATTCCACCCCATGTATGTGGCTTCCCCGTAATTTTTTTGTAAATTTGCATGAACTCTTTGTATTGTTCATTGCTCGTATTCTTCAACCCGTACAAGAAAACATATGCCTTAATTTTTCGGTTTGAACAAAACATTTGGGGGAAAATACTTGTGATTTATTTGGAACTCTATCACCCCAAAGCTTCTTTAGATCTTCATGGGGCACAATCTCTTGTTTGAGGAGAGATTTCATCGTGTAACCAAGTATGCGTTCAATTCGACTCCATTAGGGTTCAATCGCAAGAAGCGGCAAAAAAAATGAAGAAGAGGTGATTATTTCTTAATTCAAAAAGGTGGACAATGACGTGGCATAAAATTCAAAATAACCGACGCTCATTAACTCGCACTCCCACAATCTCCGCCCCGGTATGCACCACCCGGCCAAAATGTGGCGTCAAAATGCGCGTTTTTGATACACCACCCAATGCTTTTACCCGAAGATATACATTCAAGACATCAAAGACAAGGAGCACTGCGCAAAAATAATAGGAGATTCACTCCAAATGTAGTCTACAAAAAGATTCTATGGGATGAAATAGCCCTTTAGTTTCTATAGATCTCTTACATTGTACTATGCCCTAGCTCTGCAATGTGCACTTTGTAGATATGAGTAACATAAATTCAAACATCGATACCGTTTTCAGATCATTTACAAGTTCTCAACTAATGCCAGATGTTGTTACTATTGTTTTTATAACTTTATAGGTTGTCCACTAATCTGCAATAATGCTGGGAAATGATACTATCTTTGGATATTTTGTTATAGATAGATAGATAGATAGTATTTTAACAAAGGGTTACTGCACGCTTTTCTCACTGCAGTCAAAACATTTACAGACTTCCAACTTATGCCCAGCAACGCTAGGCACCATTACTAGTTAGAAAATAATAAAATTTATAATAGGTTTTCTATATACATATGACAAAATCTAAAACTATATATGCCACATATTAGAGAAATCAAGCGTGCCAACCACGATGGGCTTCATTACAAGCTTTGGATTGATATTCAATGAAATAACATGAGTCTTCTGATAACATATTTGTTTGGCCTTTTAACAAATACCATTCGGGTTGATCTTGGCCTTACAAAATAGAACTTACTATAACACTTGTCTTACCAACACAACTCAACTTCAATGTCAAAGCATCTTAGTGGCTAGAACATCTATACAGTTAGTATATAAATAACCAACTTCAAGTAAAAACACCTTACCCCAACCTCAAGAGCTGACAGAGTCAAAATGCATTCATCAACAATTGACAATCTAATAATTGTGAAGATCAAATTTGCAATAGGACTACACCATTTTTGGTGGGTAGCCCTCAAAAGACATAGTTTAAATGCAACTCACCAAGAATTGTCCTTTTATGGTGTTATGAAGAAGAAAGAGCGCAATTTGCAACTCACCAAGAATTGTCCTTTACGATGTTATGAAGAAGAAAGAGCACTTTTTTAGTGCATGAACATGGCTCAACGTGGCGCGAGGAGGGCCATGGTAGAAGAGGTGCTAGCAGAAGTGCGATTGGACGATGAAGATGTACGAGATTCCAACAATTTCATAAACGAAATTTTAGCCACCTTAAAATTTCGCCCTAATTCAACAACATTTTATACAGCGAAATTTTTACGTTGAACTGGGCGGCGTTCTTGGCGGCGCCTTCTTCACTGTTTTCGCAAAGCCATAGCTTCTTCATCTCTGTTTCATGCAAATGCCATAGTAGGGATGCAAATCGAAAACGTGGATGCAAAATCGAAAGGCGTGGATGCAAATCGAAAGGCCGGGATCCGTCGTGGAAAACGCCGAAACAATTTTCCCCCGTAATCTACAAAGCTCACAATCTACGCCCGGTTTTAGGGTATGCAACTTCGGCCGCTTATTACGGACTCTGATCGCCCATACTCGATCCGACCGACCGATTCGGCGATTGTGATCTATATCGTAACATTTGACCGGATGGACGTGGAGAGCAATGTTTAAGCAATAGACGTAACCGGGGCTCCTTCCGTGCCATAGATAGAGCTTATATCGTAACGGCGCTTACGGTCTTTGCTTTCGAACTCTAAATCGGGTCGCATCCGAGCTCAAGAACGGGCAAAAATTTTAAGCCGGCTAAAATTTCGTTGGAGAATTTCACTCACCATGAAATTTCGAAAGGAAATTTCGGCCTTAAGGGCCAAGGGCATCATAACATCGAATCGAGATTTCGATAGAAGCGTGGAGTAGAGATTAAATTGGGGATTGGAATAAGTCCTTCCAACATTTGGACAACGGGAAGACATGTGCGGTCTTGGGGTCAAGATGGATCTGAGGGCAGCCACTTTGAGCAACCGTATTGCTTCCTCCAAATTGAAGGTGACCTAGTAAAGAACTTAAAGTCTTTCTCATTCATTCTTGTTCAACTGCATGGAACAATTTCATCTTCTTGATCTCCATTGGATCTTTGAGCTTCCTCCTTTTCAATTAGGTCCATAAGTTCTTGATGTAGATCAATCTCTTCACTCAGATCTTCTTTCTTTGGGAGTAAAAATTCCATTTTGTTAGGAATTATGGGATAAGTATTGGATCTTTCTCCTTGGAACAACACAGTCCCCCTGTTGACTTGTGCGAGTCGATTTAGAGTCGGATATTCATTGACTCTTGAGTAAATAGGTTCAACAATCATTAGTGTGTTGCTCCTTTGCAAATGTGCTGGAGTAACAACTAGCTTTGGGTCATTTTCCATGTCAGCTTTCATTTTGCCCTTATTATTTTGGATAATCACTTGGCCTATTGGACTTGTAAAACATACAGTTTGACTCTGTTTTTCAAGGCGTGTCTTGGCCAATAGGACTTATAAGCGCATTATCCTTGTTGTCACCTCGTTCAATTTCTTGGCCCTTTGAAGCAGTTGGCACGATCATTAGGACTTACAAGAATCTTGAATTGATTCCCAAGATTAATATTTTGTTCTTTTTCCTCCATTCTTTTGTGTTGTCTCTGTTTTCCTTTCTCTCCGGTTCAACTTCTCTCATTTCCTCCCCGGGGTCCAGTCGGCTATTTTATCTTTCCCCTTATCTCTCCCTCCATGACGGGATATCTAAGGGACTCGGGTTAACCCAGAGATCCTCTTCCATTTACCCTTACATACTCCTCCCCATGCAGCTTTGGGGCCACATATATTGCATGGAATGGGCAGCCCATACCAATTGAGATTGAGTTTTCTTGGATTGTCAAAGAAATCCAGGCATTTTATATGTTTGGGTATAGGTTTAAGGATATCCAATTGAACCCATACCTTCGAGGTCATCTTTAGGCGAGGGTTAGAGATGATAATATTTACCTCAAATGGTGTGATAGACATGGAATGTGATACTAGTGATCGCATTCTCGCTATCACTGGCTGGCAACATTTTACCCTCCCATTTCGCACAACGTCCACAAAATGGACAATCTTCATCACCCTCTTCTTCGCCTCAAGAAGCATTGGAAGTGCAGGACCTAAAGGAGTGTCATGACCACTACTATTTCGAAAAAATCTCAAATCTTTGCATTCGAGGTTGCAGCTCAAAGATTAAGTCTTCACATGCCTTTAGCTCAATTTTTAGTTTCAGCTAGTTCATTATTTAATTGATTCAAGATGTGCAACAACTTTGTACCATTTAGCTCTTCATCCTTTAGTTAAACACAACCCGAACACACCTCTCTGCCGCTTTGATTCTTTGTCATGATTGATTGCCATCCGTGCAAATCAGCTCTAATTTCGATGCTTTATGCTCCATCAACTCAACCTTTCTTTTGATATCATTTTTCCTCGTTTGCTTGCAATCGTTGCTTGCATCTATCAAACCTAGGCGAGCAAGGCCAACCATTCCTTCACAAGTCCGCCATAGTCTCGCAAAACAAAACACTACGTACATATGACCTCCTAACATAGTAAGCCCGATCGATGGAAAACCACAATCACAGACCACACAACACAAGGTAGTCTCTACACCACCACATACCACACACCACGCAACATTACACAAGACAAGACACACCACACAACATCTTTGTGGTGGTAGCAAGGTGTGTTGGGACATTGTGGTGGTGAAGTGTGGTGGTGGTGGTGGTGGTGGTGTGTGGTGGTGGTGGGGGTGTGGTGGTGGGGTTTGGTGGTGGGATGTGTGGTGGTGGTGGAGTGTGGTGTGGGACATGGTGGAGTGTGGTGATGGGGTGTGGTAGTGGGGTGTGGTGTGGTGGTGGTGGGGTGTGGGGTGTGGTGGTGGGGGTGTGGTGGTGGTGGATTGTGGTGTGGGACATGGTGGAGTCCTGGTGGTGTGGTGTGGTGGTGGTGGTGGTGGAGTGTGGTGGTGTGTGGTGGAGGGGTGTGGTGTGGGACATGGTAGAGTGTGGCGATGGGAGATGGTAGAGTGTAGTGGTGGGAGATGGTGGGGGTGGTGTGGGACATGGTGGATGCCAACAACTCACCACCACCGCACCACACATACCTCATCTATCATTCGCATCCATTGCACCTAAATGCCCCAGAGATGGTATCATAGAGACACAACATGACAATATAGCCAACATGATGCAAAATGGTAGTAGACATACCTGATTCTTGAAGTGGATTTGATGTTCCCTTTTCTGTGTTGATAGAAACAATCTAGGTCAAGCTTGAGATTTTTTCGTTGTAACACAACTAATAATTGAACATACGCAATGGCATGTTTTGGTCTCGAGAACATTGCTCTGCTTTTTACATTTTTGATTGTGAGTTCGATTGAATGTGTGGTCTAGAGGAACCCGATTTGGTTTTTTTCCCTATCATCTTCATCATCCACATCACTTTTACTATTTTCCTCCTCGTCGGGTTGGATTTACCTATGCTTTCTCTTGGGTCGCCTCTCCTTTCTCATCGGGAGTTTTATAATAATCCGAGAAGCTCTTCCATTCTTGCCTCCCCTTTTATATGGATAATAAGCCGCTTGTGTTCCAGGAGCCATTCCACCCCATGTATGTGGCTTCCTGTAATTCTTTTTGTAAATTTGCATGAACTCTTTGTATTGTTCATTGCTCAGTTCTTCAAACTGTACAAGAAAACATATGCCTTAATTTTTCGGTTTGAACAAAACATTTGGGGAAAATACCTGAGCGGATTTATTTGGAACTCTGTCACCCCAAAGCTTCTTTAGATCTTCATGGGGCACAATCTCTTGTTTGAGGAGAGATTTCATCGTGTAACAAGATGCGTTCAAATTGACTCCATTAGGGTTCAATCGGCAAGAAGCGGCAAAAAAGCGAAGAAGAGGTGATTATTTCTTAATTCAAAAGGTGGACAATGGCGTGGCATAAAATTCAAAATAACCGACGCTCATTAACTCGCAGACTCCCACAATCTCCGCGGTATGCACCACCCGATTCTACCACAAAGGTGGTGCCAAATGTGGCGTCAAAATCGCTGCGTTTTGATACACCACAGCGTGCTTTTACCCAAGATATACATTCAAGACATCAAAGACAAGGAGCACTGAGCAAAAATAATAGGAGATTCACTCCAAATGTAGTCTACAAAAAGATTCTATGGGATGAAATAGCCCTTTAGTTTCTATAGATCTCTTACATTGTACTATGCCCTAGCTCTGCAATGTGCACTTTTGTAGATATGAGTAACATAAATTCAAACATTGATACCGTTTTCGTATCATTTACAAGTTCTCAACTAATGCCAGATGTTGTTACTATTGTTTTTATAACTTTATAGGTTGTCCACTAATCTGCAATAATGCTGGGAAATGATACTATCTTTGGATATTTTGTTATAGATAGATAGATAGATAGTATTTTAACAAAGGGTTATTTGACGCTTTTTCTCACTCGGCAATCAAAACATTTACAGACTTCCAACTTATGCCCAGCAACGCTAGGCACCATTACTAGTTAGAAAATAATAAAATTTATAATAGGTTTTCTATATACATATGACAAAATCTAAAACTATATATGCCACATATTAGAGAAATCAAGCGTGCCAACCACGATGGGCTTCATTACAAGCTTTGGATTGATATTCAATGAAATAACATGAGTCTTCTGATAACATATTTGTTTGGCCTTTTAACAAATACCATTCGGGTTGATCTTGGCCTTACAAAATAGAACTTACTATAACACTTGTCTTACCAACACAACTCAACTTCAATGTCAAAGCATCTTAGTGGCTAGAACATCTATACAGTTAGTATATAAATAACCAACTTCAAGTAAAAAAAACACCTTACCCCAACCTCAAGAGCTGACAGAGTCAAAATGCATTCATCAACAATTGACAATCTAATAATTGTGAAGATCAAACTTGCAATAGGACTACACCATTTTTGGTGGGTAGCCCTCAAAAGACATAGTTTAAATGCAACTCACCAAGAATTGTCCTTTATGGTGTTATGAAGAAGAAAGAGCGCAATTTGCAACTCACCAAGAATTGTCCTTTACGATGTTATGAAGAAGAAAGAGCACTTTTTTAGTGCATGAACATGGCTCAACGTGGCGCGAGGAGGGCCATGGTAGAAGAGGTGCTAGCAGAAGTGCGATTGGACGATGAAGATGTACGAGATTCCAACAATTTCATACTTAATGTTAACATCAGAACTGAGATTTCGATAGAACTGTGGAGTAGAGATTAATTGCGGGATTGGAATAAGTCCTTCCAACATTTGGACAACGGAAGACATGTGCGGTCTGGCTTCGGGGTCAAGATGGATACAGAGGGCAGCCACTTTGAGCAACCGTATTGCTTCCTCCAAATTGAAGGAGCCACCAAGCCTCTGGTCCGCGATACTGTCCATTGCCTTGTTGTCCTTGCTCAAGTTCCAAATTTGCTCCGCTCTAGCTTCCAGTGGCTTTTTTCCTGCAAACAATTCTACCAGAACCACCCCAAAACTGTACACATCCGTCTTCACGTCAATCCCTTCTCCTCTCATCAGCTCCGGTGCCAAATATCCTGGCGTCCCGCATATATTTGTCATAAACACTGCATTCTCTTCCCTGTTCATCAGCCTTGACAGCCCAAAATCTGCCACCTTTGGGCAGAACTGTTCGTCCAGCAGAATGTTTTGAGGCTTCACATCTAAATGCAGTACCCTTTCTGCACAGCCCTCGTGTAAATATGCCATTCCTTTTGCTGACCCAATTGCAATTTCCATTCTGATTTCCCATTTGAGTGGAAATGCTTTTTCTCCCATAAGCCATTGATCGAGAGAGCCGTTTGCCATGAATTCATAGACAAGAGCTCTGCTCTTTTTGTTGCTACAAAAGCCCACCAATTGAACTAGATTGTAATGGCGGACTCTGCTAAGGACAGATAACTCTGCATAGAAGTCCTTGGCTTCCTGTGTTGACCCGTTCAGGCGCTTCACTGCAATAGCCGATCCATTGGTCTGCTGGCCCTTATACACAGTTCCAAATGCCCCATTTCCCAGCTTCTCACTAAACGCATTGGTCACTTGCCCCAATTCCTTGAGCGAAAATCTCTTCAAAGTTGATTCTGATAAATAAGAACTCACGATGCCATCATCTTCCTCGCCTTCATCCCCTTTCCTCAATTTTATGCAAATTACAATTCCAATAATCACAAGCACAAGGCCAGACCCACCAGCAGATGCTGCAATGGTAATAAGCCGTGAATAATCCTTCCTGCATACCTTGAATGAAGCAGAGTAACCAGCGCTCCCATTAGCTCTAAGGCTGGAGATATTACCACTTACCAAAAAGCAAGAGCTTGAGACGCTCTGATAAAAAGCAACGCTGCAAGTAGAATTCTTGAGGCAAGTGTTATAGCATGCATCTTCACTAATTCCTGATTTGTCTGCTTGCGCAAACTGATTCTCATAGTAATCAATCCCACTCTGCTTTCTCATGTGGCATTTGCCAGTTTCACGATAGCCATTTGAGAGCTCACACCCAGAAGCATAAATTGAAGAATCAACGGGTTTGAAATAGGGGGAACCCCCCAAAGGGCAGGTGCAGTTATTGCTAGCAATGCACAAGCCATAGGGGCCACAGATGTTGGGCAGGCTACAAGAATCGTTACCTTGGAATATGGAAGACTTGACTGACAGTTTTTCCGCTGTAAGAATTCCGTCGTCCCCCAACGTGGCCACGGCAACGTACGTGACGTCGGTATTGTAGTAACTGATTGGCAGATCTATGAGAGTAGTGGTCGTACCTGATGTATAGCAACCATCCCAATTGATCTTCAAGTAGCTCCTATCAAGTGAAACATTCGCAATATCAGAGCGCAACTGAAGAATAGCTTCCTTGCTATCGCAGCACAAGACAACATAAGAATCTGCGCTGGAGATCTCCCAGATTCGATACGGCTGCCCTGTATCTTAATACAACATCGCCTTTGCTGGCTCAGAACTAAACCTGTAATCTCCATTCTCAAGGGAAACGCCCTGCTCCAAAACTTGACCGCACACCATCTTATTTGTGGGGTGCTTGAAGCTGCTCCAAACTGTGGCATTGGTTGCATTATTTTTGAGATCTAAGGCCCCATAGTCCGTCAGCCACAATTCCGTCACTCCTTTGGCGGCGGTGTCAGTTTGCCAGACCATTGTATTTTCATGGTTTCGCAAAACCAAATTTCCGTCCTGCTGCAGCTCAAGTGTGGCATTCATCCCTACCGTGTTGTTGACCTGCCAAACAACGTCTACAATGTCATCCACACCATCATCCCAAGCCACCACTGACAATCTGTACTCTCCATCATCTCCCTCATCGCCCAGAAACACCACTCTGTGCTTTATTGTAGTATTAGTGCTCACCTCCCATCTGCTAAAGCCAAGCCCTGTTGCTAAGTACCTCCTGCCATTGCTCACACCATAATCGCCACTGTTGCTCACGTTCCAGCCTAATTCCCTACTGAAATAGTAGTAGCTTCTGGCAAAGCAGACACTGGCAAAAGAGAGCAAGAGGAAGATAACAAAAGGGCTCATAGTCGAAATGATAGGTTATCTTACTAAGAATGCTCAAATTTGTAGCTCAATCTTACCAAGAACCATTCAAGCTCAATACCAAGATGGTCAATGGGTGGGACAGGCTGTACATTCCAAGGAAGCTTCGAATGTTCGCGTCGTGTTTAAAACATGAAAAAGCAACACCAACATGGCATTATGTAGAATGGCATGGGGGAAGCCATTCTACTACGTCAAGGTAAGGGAGACCGGATTCTACAGGTTTTGGAGGAGCAATTTGTTATTCTTGACAAGAATGATTCAAGAAGATGCAAGAATGCAGCCCCACTTACCTTGACGTGTAGCTTGGTTTACATGACCCGATAATCCAAAGACTCACCTCGTGGAGTCTTGGAATTGACAGGTCATGTAACAAGTCAATAAGTGGATTGAGCAATATTAGTTCGATTGTAATTTTCCTTATGCTTGGAATAGTACTAGAGTCTGAATTGTTATTTTAGATATTGTGCACTAGGATAAACAAGACCCTAGCGCATAAGAGGGTTGCTTGCAACAAAGTTAATGCTTTGATGCCCTCTTTGTCTAAAGGGAAGTTAAAATTGTAATGCTTTTATACTTAAAGAGGGGGTGCCCATGTATGGTGCATTTCAGAGGATATTGGCTGCGATTTGCAACTGTAATCCTAAATTGCTACATTTTTGGTAAATCATGTGCCCTATGAGGTGCGCTACACCCACTACACCAAGCACAATTTCATTATATATGGACTTTCTCTAAGTCCATATGCCTCCGAAATGATGACGAATTTTTTGGAAAATTGCATTTTTTCCATTAGAACGATGTAAAATTTCGGGAATCGTCTTGGGTAAGTGAAATGGCGCGATTACGTTAATTAAGACACGAAAGAGTCATCCAAGGCGGTGTTGATGCGGAAAAGCCTTCATTATAGGAGGTGTTGCTAGTCAAGTAGGGTGTTGCAAATCTCTTCTTCTAGATTCATATCATGACACTCAGAATGGTCGGAACGAGGCGCATATATGGATTCACAATGACCGAAATGCAGTCCCATATTAGTGAGCCCCTCCGAGGATACCCAAATTGGGCGCCCGCCCAGTTTGCCTTGGGAAGGGCCTCATCCAAGTTTCCTAGAGGCCTCTCGAGAAAATTGGGCGCCCGCCCAATTTCCTCGGAGTTCAAGGCCTGTGTTAACTGAAACTGTAATTTTTACTAATTTAATTTATTCAACTTAAAACATTAGATCATGTACAATACTATAACTAAGATCACATATGAATGCTTACATCTTTAATAGCTGCATAATACAGTTATATCATAGATACTCTTATGACATACATGATTCATATATTATAGGCATTAGATATATTATCAATCTCAAAAGCGTCGCACTCTGGAACCCAAACAACATTGATAACAATCCGATACTGGCCAGGGGAATTTCTCTCTCGATTGTTCTACTTATCCAATAGTGACTCCGTTTTCTATTCAAAATGGAAGGCCCCTATCTGGGGATGATTTAACACCCGATATAGTCTCCAATCTCTTTGAACATGAGTTGGAAGATATTTTCATGCCAGTATATTGGGTTCAAGCCCTGGACAGAAACTGATGCTGGGTGAAACAATTGGCCCAGATTTTGAGGATCAAACTTGGGATTCCATTTCGGAAGTATAATTGGGTGTTGGCCATATACATTGTGCCCTATTTGAGCAGAAATGTCATCATTTTTGATTACCACATTCTACCACAAAGAAAGGAAAATCTAGGCAGTAAATGTGATTTATTTCAAGTAGTTTAGCAGGAATCACAGCATGTTTGAGGCTAGGAATACCTCGAATTTTCGGTATCTTTCTCCCCCTCTGTTTCTATAAGCAAGTGCTAATAGAAAACCCCTAAAAGTAGTCGCCGATGTTATTTATGTTACAAGTTAGCATAAATGCTAAAAAGCACATGATAATGCAATACCAATTTGTTGAAACTAGTTTGTCCAATTTTTGCAATTATGCAGAAGGCACAAGCACACATATACAGAAGAAAAACACATGTACAGAATGTGACATGAGCAATACATGTAAAGAATCTGACATGAGCATCAAAGTTCTTCAAAAAAAAAAAAAAAAAAAAAAAAAAAAAGCATTCTACTATATCTTGGGGTTCTTACAATATATTAGCAAGTGTTTGCTAAAGATAAGCAAGGCGATAGTGTTGCCAACCATTGTGAATTAGAGCTATGGAAGATGGAAGAGCTTTTCACATATGAAGGATGCACTAGAAAGTACAAAACATCTCTTGATGTATAAACACATCCAAAGAAAGGTCATTACGTGTTTGGGCATGTTCCACAGGATTACAAAGATCAAGCCTATGCTTTCAAAACAACAATATAATCTGCAAGGCTTACCTTCTTAATTATGAAGCTGACATTGATTCCCAAAATAATTGATTTCCATAGATAAGCATCTTTGGTCCAAAATGTCTAACAATTGGAGTTAACCATCATTCAATTAAATTGGGATTATGTCTATTCCAAAATCGCGCCGTATAAGCATTTTATTGACCATTATATTGAATTAACCACACTTTTTTGTGTTCATTTTCGGTGGGAATATGCATTTTATGTGAAAATGCAAAGGCATTCAAATATTCGATGCAAATGACCCATATTATGATGTAATGTAGGCGCTGAAAAAGGTTGAAATTGCCTATTAATTCGACATTCACGGACGACAACGAAATCTAAACAATGAAATTGTAAAGCTTTACGAGTAAATAACAACAAGCAAGTTGCTACAAAACAGAGATTTTCGTGGTTCAAATCGCGCGTGGCGCGATTTGCTTGGCATAAATAACGCATTACAATAGAACATAAACTACAAAAACTAATCGATTCATCGCCCTCAAAGCGCCGCAGCGGTCACGAGATCCCTGTCGATCATGAACAAACCATGCTCCGGATTCCATATAAGATGGATTACAACATCAAAGGGATCAGGATAGAAGCGGACAGGATTCATAGCAACGACATCAAGCCAGTCCTCAAGTTCTATTTCTGCTTCGCGGCACCGCAGAGGTCCGCATGGTTCATCTTGGGTAATAGAATGTGCCATAATAACAAGGAGAAGGCGGAGACCGAAGCCGATTAGGGGGCTATTTCATGCATACCTATTTATACACACCAAAATTATTGGATTATATACCTACAAATTATTGCAAGTATAACAAACCGTACACATAATATAAAAAATAATCGCATTACCGTAACCAATAATGCCGATAAAAGAACACAATATATATTCAAAACCTTTTAGATAAAGTATATTTCATATTCAAAACTTTTTGGAAAGTGTATTTCTGTATACATATATATAAAAAAGTTCCCTTTCTAGGACGATTTTCTCAAGTTCCCTCAATTTCCCCGTCCGATCAAGGTGTGGGTATAGTGTGTGTATCTCTCGACCGTTTTTCCCAAGCTATTTCTTTTGCGGGACACTAACAAAGCGAAGGGAAGTCATCTTTGTCAAAATCTTGAGGATGATAGGATGGCGGATTCAATGACTGTGACTGATTGAAGCAACACTTTAGAGCCGTCATCATCCACAATGATTATGCCTTCCTTATCCTCAACACCTAGGGCATCCATCATGTTGCGCAAGCATTTCACAAATATCTTTTACCGGTTCTTTAGGGTTTGTGAATGAAGCACATTTGCTTTGATCCCGGATGGGCCGCCCAATTTCTATTTAGCTTTCGGCACTACTTTCAAAACATCCTGTGATATTTCTATGCTCCATGGATGACCAAATTAAACAAAAGCATCAAGGCCTGGTCCAACATCTCCCTTCGTGATAAAGGGCGGGTAAACATATTTGGTGCGATGTCTCAAATGGTTGTTGCGCATACCATGACTTTTCAAACGTTGCTTTAGGTAACGTTCTACATAGCACACCATTCAAATCAAAGACCGATTACTTTTGTGGAAGCCAAATCATTTACGTAAGGAGAACAATAACGTATGAGATGAAAGAAATGGAAAACAAAACGCAGCGCCCAGCGCGATTTCATGAATGATGCATGTCAACATAATTCAAAAAAGTATGCTCTAGGAAACTCCAAATGGCGGCCAGCGCGATTTCTATAAGCTTCTAGTTTGAAAAATGCATGGATATCAAAAAGGAATATTGTCACGATACCTTTCGTCTTCATCATTCCCCCGTGTTCTCTTCATCCCTTGCATCTTTATTCTCGACTTGCCTCCGGTACGCTAGAAGCACCAACCACATCAGTTGAGATCATGCGATTGTGAACTACGCTTGATAGTTCATTACTTTTACGCTAACCTGGCTAGTGTTATCGATTTGGAGTCCGCTTCATCATCAAGATTGTTATTATCATCATCCTTGGCATTGTCATAATTGGTCTATATTTTTTAGGGCCAAGAATGTTCACAGCATGTCGATAGGTACTTGGAGATCCTTTTCGGGTCCATGTCATCCATGATGTTGGAGCCACGCAATGCCATCTCTCGGAATCTCCCGTTCCTTAAGCAAATCTGAAGGTATTTCGCCTTAGAGCTAGAAGCTTTGTTTTTTGCACCCCGATTGGTCCCCTAGGGCTTCCTCTAGTACTTTCTCAAAGAAGAGGTCCAAAAATTTCCTGGCTCGATCGCCGGAGACGACCCTGCGGCATTTCCTTGCTAACTTCAAAGCTTCTACCGATGTAACCTCCAACGTGAAGTTCGGCAAGTTGTTCCCAATGGACAAAATGCTTCAATGAGATCTTTGGGAAAGATCCATAGAGAACCCGTTCTTGTTTAGCTTCCCCTTATGTGAAGTTAGGAGCTCATACTTTAATGTGGCCCACAAGAACTGGGTCGTCCTCGTTTTCTTCCTCATCCTCCTCTTCCTCCTCTAACTCTTCCACCGACCTTTGACAGCCCTTCCCTTGTCTTCTTGCTCCGGATAGAAGACGTTTGCAGAGATGCGTTCATCTAACGATAGCCTTTGCCATGCTAGTTTCTCTCCATCCGCTTTTCCCTTAAGCCTTTCATATTCCTTATCATCCATAATGGCTATCATAATAATAAGCACATGAGAAAGTTTACGGTTGTCTTTGAAGTCCTTCGTCCTTGGTTTCATCTATGAGGATGCTTTGTCGTATGACTTTCACGCATTCTAAGTCATTTTAAAGACTTAGAGCATATGCATAGGACATGTCGGAGGGACATATAGTGGACGATTGTGTAATGCATTTACATGTCGTGCAACCAACGCATATGTTGAAGAACGTATTATAGTCTTCAAGTGACCATCGGGCGCCTCGACTATCAAGCACGAAGAGTGTGATATCATGAGGACCTTCACCCACTTCGGCAAGGCACACTTGAAACCGGTGGACACTTGATAAAAAATGTGGATTCCGCTCTCGGGTCCGCTTCACCAACGCCGACTTTTCGTTTCAAGTCGGATGCAACTTTTGTGTGAATCCCAGCGATCTTTGCAACGTTCTTCAACTTCTGCCGCTTGACAAAGTCCTTGGACCAAAATACATACTTCTTTAGGTCGCCGTTGGAGACGTTATACTTTTGCATTAGTCCTAACTCCCGAACAACGACCACTCTCGATGTAAGCCTTTGTAATTCCTCACCAAGCTTGCCTTCTTGAGCACTCTAATATTCTTCACCGTCGTGCATGCATCTTCAAAGGATTCCATAGCCTTTGTTCTTTGAGGTTTTCTTGTAAAGGATTTCCTTTCGATTAACCTATCCAGATCGAGATGAGTTCTTGATCTTCAATCCTGGGCCTTCCTCATCTCTCGTTATATGGATATCAAAAATTGATGTGTCAACAGGAGGAAATCTTCCTTGTGAATCTGGCAACTTCTTCTCCACGTGGGCGTCCCAGAATTCATTCCATTTCTCCCATACGGGATCTGAAGCAAAAACTATCTTGCAGGCATCCTTGGGCACAGTTGGTTCTTCTACAACATCACCCCTTTTCATCTCCTTTTTTTCTTTGATCTGGTGCTCTTGGTCTTGTCCGTATTATAGTCGACTAAGTGTCCTTTTCCAAAGAACTTGAATTGGCTTTTGGACGGGCCAATGCGGTAGGCATTGGCTTCCCATATTCAATCCACCGTTCCCGGTTCCGGGCCGGGTTGCTCTATATAGGGATCTGCAAGGAATAACCGTTAGCTTTATAATCGTGAATTCAAACAATCCTTCTAGTTTATAATCGCGCCACGCCAGCGATTTCATATTAGAAGGCAAAATCGGCGCCAGCGCGATTTGCCTCGGCTTAAATAGCAAAGGGTTTTGAAATAGTAGATGGTTCTAGTCGTATAAGCAAATCGCACGATTTGATATTAGAATACAAATTGGCGTGGCTCAACTTGTATTCTAATATAAAATCGCGCCAGGCGATTTGCTTATTTGACGGAAACGTCTACCATCCCAGAACCCATTGTCTTCTATTATGAAATCGCTTTGGCCGCGATTTGGTAATCTGAAAAATAAAAATGTGGGAAGAGAATTACCTTTGTATAGGAAAGTTTTCCCATGTCATTTAGAGGCGCTTTATTTCGCTAGTTCGGCAGTGTTGTTGACCTACCAGAACCGGCGGCCGATGCCAGTCTGTTTTATAGAACAACCCGATTCCCAAAGATGTTTGTGCCTTCTTGATGAGAATCTTAGGGCCTCTATTGAATCTTGGCCATCTATTATCATAAAATGTATGTGCGGGTTCTCGATGAAGTCCTCCGGCTTGCTCCGGATGATTACCTTTTTGTTCGGTATTGTAAGGCACTACATCTGCGAGGCATTGGCACCGCCATGGATTTTTCGATCATCTTTGTTCAATATCTCCAAGGAGTCCATGGTCATACCTTCCGATGATATAAATAGCTTTAGTGGACCTGAAAAGCCTGTCCACGTTATTTGGATGTGTGAGGGGCCCGAGTGGATACTTGTCGGCATATTTCTTGATTTGCTCATTGCCTCCAAGCGCCTCGGGCCTTGTCATCGCTACTTGTAAGGCTTTTTGGCATCTTACGTAGTTTCCGCCTCTAGAGCTAGCTTCTTCCTTGTCCTTCACTTTGCACGTAAGTAGACACTTGCCCAGGGGCCTCGTGCTAATGGCTTCGCCGAACATTTGTAAGCCCTCGCATATTCTTATAGGAGTCAATGGCTGCGCCCACTGTCGAGCCCAAATTTGAAGAGGTTATCGACCATGTCGCTCTGATCTTAAAGCGTCTCTTTAAAAGAGCTCGTCGCCTTGCATCGATTGATCTTCTTTAAGCTTTTCTTATGTTTTGGCCCACTTTCAACTAGCACGGCGGAAAGAATCGCCACATACTTCACATGTAATAAGAATTCCCCGCTTCTTCATTTGATCGTCTCTCTTAACCTTGACATGAATATGAGGTCCATCTTCCCACCAGTTTTGAATATCTCCACATACCATTCTCGCCCTCTATAAGATCTTCTTTTCCGACATGGAGGTTCTACCACGAGCCTTTTTATTATTCCGGATGTATCTTCTAACGTCAATACATGCCGCAGTCCAGAATAAAGTAACATCTTCTTCCTCGCCTTTGCCTTTTTCGATCAGAGGTCTCGCCTTGCTTGGTCCTCCCTCTTTTGATTGTCTTTTGTGATCCCTGAAATTACAAAGACATGGGTTAATCTTTTTTATGCTCAAATAAATGCCGTCGACACATATGCAACAAAAAGCAGCGTTTTAGAAGTGACACAAAGATAAAGAAACTAATGTAATGCCTAATTAAAAAAGGCGCGGTATTTTTGTCCGAATCAAAATGCCTTAACACAACTAACTATAAAATGCAACTTAAAGAGTTGAATCTTCATCGAGGACACAACTAACTATAAAAACACAACTAGCTAATGAATCTTTGACTAACCTAAGTATACAAGCTTCCAAGACACATACGAGAATTAAAGTACACATTAAGCATTTGTTTCCATACATTTTTGGGACATATGAACTCAAACATTAGAGGACACATGCTTCTTATTGGATAATAACTATATTATTACAGAAAAAACATCCTAAAACCCTAACAAAAAGGGACACAGAGATTAATTACGTAACAAAACGGATCAATTACCCGAGGCGCTTTGTTGGATTTGTGCTTTCTACGTGTTCAAGACCTCCGGGCTTTGCATTTGTGCTTTGGGATCTGCCCACCTCTACCCTTCGCCATGGCTGCCAGATCCTCTAGACGCCATTGAACTGCAAGTGCGGATAGTATGAGACTGGGATTTTGGTTTAAACTTATATGTATAACGTTCATAATCTTGGCGTCGATTTAAAAACCAGAATTAAATTCGCGTCCTTTTAAATTTATACCGCCTTAATTAACCGCCCGTCCGCTCCATTTACAAATTTAAAATTGTGTTTTTTTTTTTTAGTGCAATTTCAAGAACCATTAATTATTAATTTCAAGAAACGATATGTGGTAATCTACTACCACCTAATCGCCACCTACTATCGTGAGGCCAAGATCATTCCTACTATCGAGCCCAAGATCATTCCTACTTTCAGAGCACCCAAGATCATTCCTACTATCGAGCGCCTAAGAACAATCTTCTATCGTAGCGCCTACAATCCCATTCGATCGAGCCGCCTTCAATCCCATTCGATGTCTGCTTGAACTATGGTGAGTGTGATTCCATTCAATGCATTCGTTGTTCGCTATTTTCGTCCTCTATTTTTTCCAATGAATTGGGTTCTTTATCGATTATTCGAGAAGAATGCTATCTTTTAACAAAGAAACTTGAAGGCCGAAAGTAGGCTTATGTAAAATCAAGATCTGAATCCAAATTCTATGTGTCATGGTGTTCCTCTTGGAAACAACCAGAAGATTTCCATTATAACCCGCAATTATGAAGATGAGGCTCTTCCAAGAAGACATCCCTAGTATGCATCGGTTGGTGAAAGTGTGGGCACATTTGTAGCATGGCCAAAAGAACGTCGAAAAAGGTATGTATATTTGGATATTAAAAAAAAGAATATATCATATCATCTCCGTGATGTTGTGAACTTTGAATTCTTTGATGGTCTTTAGTTGGTTTATCAACCCCATGAAACTACACATTAATGAAAATATGTAGTTTTTTGGGGTTGGTCATACCGGGCCGGAGGGCATCACAGATTCAATGTTTTCACATTGCATATAAAAAAATAATAAACTAATGAGAAAAAAGTATAGTGCAAATTGCGCCAGCGCCGAAGTTTGTATTCATATTTCAAAAAGTTATGTGCATTTCTTCTTCGCAAAAATGCGCCAGCGCCAATTCTTTCTATCTCTACAATATGTCACACGTGCCCACTTCATCCGCCTAATCCCGCAAGAAGTCCCACCTGAACCACCCTGATATGACAGATCCTCATCTTCCCCGCGGATGTCGAGTCTCCAAACCAGTGTTGTATCGATCCCGATACTATAAATCAAATCCTTGTACTTATTTGTTGGCATGAGCCTTACTAAGAGCATGAGGAGTCCGACATGTCCATAGATGCGATGGAAGTGTACCCATGGCCTCCATACAGTGCTGGCTAATGGATTCTCCAACTCTCTTTGAACGCTTTGAACAAAGACACACTCAAGTATCTTCTTGTGGTCCAGAGTTGATGGTCGCCCAGAGGAACTAGAACCACCAAAGGTATTTGAACCAGCCGGTGGTCCATGCATAAGGAAAATCCATGGCACTAGAACGAGAGAAAGTAATTAGCACGGATCTATTTCACACGCTACCGGGCGCGATTTGTATAGAGCCGTATGAAATTGAAATGCCAAACTAAAACGCTACCGGCGCGATTTGATTAACCTAGTGGAAAACGTAACCCAAAAAATAGAAATGCGCCAAGCGATTTCTCCCATTCCAACATATTATTCTAACAAAAATGCATAATGCGTAATGCGTAATTCAAAATATAAAGCCGTGATAGTTCATTGTTTTAGTTCATTATTTAGAGCAGATAGAGAAAGAGTTAGTGAAGATTCATGATCTATGATCATAGATCATAGATCATAGAGCAAGATCATAGAGCGAGATATGATCTATGATCATTATTTACTTCATTATTTCAGATCAATAATTAGAATGTAGATAGAGGAAGAGCTCGTGAAATAGAATAACTTCATTATTTTAAATCATTAATTAGAAACGGATAGAGGAAGAGCTAGTGAAATAGAATAAGAGCGATCATATAGGCAAGATCACGTAACAAGATCATAGAGCGTGATATTCGATTCATGTAAAAGTAACTCCATTAACCGATTAAATTAATGTGGTAAATACACCGATGCATGTAAAAGTAAATAACATGCTTTCTCAGAAAAATAACTAAAAGAATGAGAGATACTAACCTATTTTGTGTTCTGTGACCGAGAATTGAGCCTTTGACTTGAAATAAAACCAAAAGATCGAAAACCAAAGTAATAGCAGCTAGAAGCCGAGTAGCTTTAACACAAAACCAAAGTTATTCAAAGTCGAGAGATTGTACAGAGAAAAACCTTGGAGAATTCTGCCTACAAACCTTGGAGCCGAAAACAACTTTGAGCCGAAACCCTAAGCTCGAAAAAAGCCGAGTTTAAAGCATATAGAAGCCGAGTTTAAAGAAGATAGAAGTCGAAAAGTCGAGATTGATGCGGATAGAAGCCAGAAGCGGATAGAATTCGGGATTGAAGTAGATTGAAGTGTCTAGATAGCGATTGAAGCGTATAGATAGCCGAAAAGCTCGAAAAGCAGATAATGAAAAGCTCAAGCAGATAGAGAATAAAAGCTCGAAAGCAGATAGAAATAAAAGCTCAAAAAAGCGGATAAAAAGCTCGACGTAATGAAGTAGATAGATAGATCGAAGCGAGATGAAAAAAAAGCTCGAAAGCGGATAGCCGAAAGCTCGAAAGCGGATATAGCTGAAAAGCTCAAAAAGCAGATAGCGAAAAGCTCGTAAAAGCGAGGCGAAGTTCGAAAAGCGCGCAAAGAGTTCGAAGCGCACTGCAGTTTGAAGTTCTAAAGAGACAGAAAAAGCCGAAAAGTGGGAAAGGGATTGTAAACCGGAAATAATAAGCGCTTTAAAATTTCAAGCATCGCCATAATAATCGCCTTGAACATTTATTGCAAGGGTTATATAAGTTATAAGATTTAAGGTTAATAGTTTTAAGGTTTATAAGTTAAGGTTATTAGTTAAGGTTAATATTTTTAAGTTCATAAATAAGGTTATAAGTTTAAAAGTTTATGAATTTGAATTTAGAAGTTTTAAGTTTTAGAAGTTTTAGGCTAAGGTTATATTTATTGAAGGTTAGAAGTTTTAACCTTACAACTTCTAACCTTAAAAGTGCTAACCTAAAGCCTTAAAGTTGTTTTTAAGGTTACAACATTAAAGGTTATTATAAGTTAATATATTATAGGTTAACTTATTATTATTATAGATTAAGTTATTATAGGTTATTAAGGTTATTATTAAGGTTAACTTTCATTTAAGAACATGTTAGGGAGATGTTATTTGGATATGCTAACTTACTATAGGTTTTTATTCATTTTAGGTCAATGGCATGCAAAATGCTAAATCCCCCAAGGCCCCAATGATGGTGATCAAGGCAAAAAAAATCCCCAACTAATGAAGATGACAAAGATGATGGGAAAGGAAAGGAAAAGACCAGAAATGAAAAGGATGAAGATGACAAAGATGATGGCAAAGGAAAGGAAAAGACCTCAAATGAAAAGGATGATGCCACAGAAAGGAAATTGTACTTTTATACTAGGGTCGATTGGAAAAACAAAAGGTCAAGATCCCGCATGCATGCAAATGAGAGGCGATGGGAGAAGGGATTATTGTTCTAGCAGATCCTATCAATGCAAAGTGAATGATGAAAGATTAGGGAGGACAAAGGTTAGGTGTGGCAATCTCAAAATTATATGACAATTGGAAGGAAAAGGGTTCAGGCAAACAAGAATGCCTAGCTTGTGTGAAGCAACTAGAGGTTCCAACTATTGTTGCATGGCCTAGGACAAGATTCAACCCGAGGGGAACTACACGCTTCCTATAGATGTAGAACCATTGTCAATAATGTTTACACGGTGTAGCAAGAGGCCACTTCCAACTTTCAAACATTATCCCACCAAAAGATGTAAGTCGATTATGATTGTTCTCCAAGCCCCGAGTGTGGGGTTAGAGGAAGTGAATGTTGTTGGGCCTCCTGTATTAGAATGTTCACAATAGAAGAGATGGTGGTAGCAAGAGCTACATCGGGGAACATAAGTGTGATAGCGAGGAGGAATTTCATGTACACCATATTTGGCTATGCAATTCTGTGATGAAAGATCAAAGAAGAAAAGATTCCCATTGAATGGAAAGTGGATATGTTCAAAAGCATGGATGGCTATACATGGAATTCCAACCTCTTCTTGGCACAACTGGCAAAAGAGACATGAAAATGGTAGTAAAATTGCATTGCATGGGAACACTGGCCTGGTAAGGCCTACCTCAAGAACTATAGCTGCAAAGGAAATATTTGAAAGATATGTGGATTTCAATGCGTAAAACATGCCACATAAGAGTAAGAAGGATGAACAGGTAGAGTTATTGTTGAAAAGAGATTGCCATCCCATTGTACCCGGAAAAGAGCATATTAGAGGAAATAAATGCATTGCTTCGGGAACTTGGAGTGGCCTCTATATCCCAGCCCAGTTTTAGTAGGCTATGGAATAGGCATTTCAAGCATGTGACCATAGCAACTTCAAACAACTTTGCCAAGTGCAATTTATGTGCCAAGCTGAAGGAGACACTAGATAAGACTGTGCAACCAAGTCTAAGGGCAAAGATAAAGGGAACATATGAAGGACCATATGACAGATCAACTATCATGTAGATCAACTTATTGGATGTGGAGGACCTTATCCGCAATGGAACCTAATAACTATCTATGTATTATACATGATAAAATGGACCAATGTAAGACTTGTCTTCCACAATTCAAGTACATTCCTAAGTCATGTGGAAGATCATACCCTTTGCGATTTCAATGATCGGGGCAATATTGCATAAAGGGGCCCCGGACCTATTATGGCCATTTGGGTTTAGAGTTGTGGAGTGATGGTCCAGATTTTCACATTGGGAGTATCATGAGGTGTTTAAGAAACTATGAGAAGGGTTACAATGGTCACCTCGGGGATCCTCTGACTAGCCGTGCACTACATAGTGCATTGTTGGATGGAACCCCTAATAGTATTGAAAAGTTTAGCAAGGCAAGATTTAGGAGGAATGGACCTAATGAACATGTTGAGCTTCAACATCTCATAAACCTCGAGAGAAAAGTTCCTCTTGCAACTAGATAATTGTGCTGGTCAAAATAAGAACAGGTGGATGTTTTCTTTCCTATCCTACTTAACAGTCAGGTGTTTTTGAAAGAGTCAATTTGGGGTTCCTAATAGGACATACTCATGAGGATGTGGATGCATTGTTTGGAAAATATAGTCATGTATTGAGACAAAGAGACGATTTACCAACTTTCCTGTGCTATTGGAAATATTTCATGGATGTACAAATCCATCTCCTATAGGATCTATCATAGAAGAAGTGCCCGATTGGAAGAGTTTTGTGGATGGTTATGCTCTCGACATGGAAGGTCATTCTAGACCTCTTCAATTCACTTTTTGGGTGAGAGAAGGATTCCAATCATGCAATGGAAAATGAGACCTTCAGAGGAGAAGTGGAGAGGTGGGGCAGAAATTTGGCGCATGGATGCAAATGGCAAGCCTATGATACCTCCTGGTCAACCAAAAGCTCTAAAACCAACTGAAGAAGTCAAGCAATTGGGATTGACTAAGGATGGCATCAATGACTACATCAAGCATTGGCAAACTAATTCAGGATGACACAAATCGCATTGATAGATTATTGGAAGAAGGTGATCAACTTGTTGGATGAGGTAGACACATCCTCCTCAAGAGCTGAAAGAAGGGTGGTTCCCTAAAAGTAAGTGGAAAACATTAGCTGGTGCTGACGAAGATGATGGTACCATTAGTAGCATTGTGAAGGCATATGCTCCTCCTCAATCTGATAAACACTATGTTGGTCCTAAGAAGGATAGGCCAAAATATCTAGGCATGGATTCTTATGAACCTTCTATCGACGTGGAGTGCAACCAATTTGTAGTAGTAAAACCAAGCAGATCTAGAGACCTATCCAAAGGTGGTTGGGATGGACTATCTCGGATATTTGCAAATAAGAAGGTGATGTTAACTTCAATAAGGTCTTGGCGTGGAATGGTGGTGTCCAGACATCAGTTGAGTAATGTCACCGATAAAGAAAGATATTGATTGTTGGACAAAGAGGTGGAGGAGAAATCCAAGTGATCCCGATCTTTGGCTAGACATTGAAACCGAAGTATTGTACTCGTGGACTCCAAAAACTATTCCTAGTAAAAAATGAGAGTTACAATACCTCGGGATGTAAGGAATAAGGTTCTCATATCCTTGGGGATGCTAGTGGAAAAATGAAAAACAATTACTATGTATCTTTTCTACAGTTAATAAAAGTTGTGTACTACTTGAGTTCCATGATATATGATTTTGTAATTTGAAGTTAAGGTGTGAGTTTATATTCCCGTGTGTGATTATATGTTAACGTCTATTCTAGTCTAAGGGCAACAAAGTTACTAAAAAAGTGAATTTAACAAAGTTACTAAAAAAGTGCAATATAAAATTTATCCCAAAATTAAGACATAATCCCAATTTAATTGAATGATGGTTAGTTGACAATGATTTCATTTCTAATATACAATATAAATGTGAGAGAAGGCACATATGTACAAAAGAATGTATGGAATATGAGATGAACATATGAATCTCTAAAAAGCATGGTTACCAAAGCTTCAAGTTCTTAGTATATGCTAAAGGAGAAGCAAGGCGACAGTAATGCATGCTACAAATGTGAAGAAGAAACTCCACAAACTTATAGATCCTTTTATAGGTCTATGAATAATACAATTGCTATGCTCTACTCCATGACCATCAAAGTTTTTCAGACTTGATGGATGTATTAAAGAGTTGAAAACGTCTCTTGGTGACCTGTCCAACAATGGTCTTTATATATTCTGCATGTTTCGAAAAATTATGGAAACCAAGACTCTGCTTGAAGGAACTCCAAAAGCAACAACATAATCCACAGAACCTTTCTTTCTTAACAATGAAGCCAACATAGGTTTTTGTAGGCAAGCATTTGAGTGGCATCATGACGACTTCCACATTTTCACTACATCTTGATTAGCATTACTTAAGAACACATCATACTGTTATCTATATTTGAAAATGTGGAATAAACAAATTCCGCGTATCAAAAAACTCTCACTTGTGTAGCCTGCAAGCTATATACTAGATAAATCCAACAGTCTTCAATGCCCTGTAGGAGCACGTTTGAGTCTACATCCTCCTTCATATACTAAACAGCTGTCCTAAAATTGCTTTGAATATCAACAAGGGTTTCTAATATGCTTTTATTTTCCTGCGCATAAAGTCCCAGGAGAAAAGATGAATTGAATTAAATTGAACTGGTTTTTAACGTCCTCAGAGATCAACTGGTCTATGGGACATAATACAATGTGTAGCAATAAATGCCAAATAGTAGGTGCACGTAGCAGTACCAATTTTACTACCAGGATTAAAAAAACCCCACCCTTTTGGGTTTTTGAGGGAAAAACCTTAGTAGGAAAATATATATTGCCATATAGTAATGTTTATGATGAGACTGGGCCACGTTGTATCCAATAGATTTTCTCGATGGGCTAAGACATCAAGCAAGTAGGACCCTAAGCAAGCTGGAAATGAAGTATTCATTAATTTATGCAAATGTAACTGATGATGATGAAGAAGAAGAAGAAGAAGAAGAAGAAGAAGAAGAAGAAGAAGAAGAAGAAGAAGAAGAAGAAGAAGAAGAAGAAGAAGAAGAAGAAGAAGAAGAAGAAGAAGAAGAAGATCAGAATATTGTTCTCTGATATAATGATAAGCTGAACAAAACTGGAAAGTATGCTTGAAATATGTGCCTCATCTTCCACGTCATTCGACTGACAACATACACACAATCGATTTTGGTGTAGCAAACCAACGACATGTCTCAATGCACAAATGATGAGCTCTTGTACGCATAGATGCTATTACTCTTCTTTTTTTATGACCCATAGGTGCCACTAAGTAAGCTTGTGGGCCCTGTGTAAGTGACGGGCTGACCTGCTTCTTATAATGACTCGTTTTAACTGTGCCCATGATATCTGCATTCCATAGCCTCTATCGAAGACAAGTATCAACATAGGCATAGAGTTGTCCCAGCTCTGTTGGCATAGATACTAGGATACAATTTTGATCCTGGACCCCCCATTTCCTAAGCCAGTTAAAGCGCTTCTCTTTCCAACAAAGCTTCAGCCTCGTAGCCCCAAGATTTTTTGTAGAGCCAAATTAGGTAAGTATTCTACATCTATATTCTTGATTTTTTGAATATATAAGAGATGTCATTTGCGTGTTGCCGGACCAAAGGAACAAGGTCTTTGTCACAAGACGGAGGGTTGCCCTCCATGGCGGAGGGGTGAAGTGGCTTAAATCATAGTTCAAAGTCATATTTTGACAATCAATTCAAAACCATAACCCCGAACATTTAGAACCGAAATCCTCAGAGCCAATGAACTACCTTTATCTTCCAAAATGCGGCTAAAGAGTTTAGCAACTTTGTGAAATAAAGAACACACGAATTTCAGAACTATAAAATATACGGGCTATTTGGGAAAATATTTAAAATTTAAGGGTATTTTGGGAATTTAAAAAATATGAAGGGCTTTTTTGGGAATTAAGTCAAGGAAGGGAGCCCCGAGAAATCGGTGCAGCCCAAAGATAAGGCAACACTTGTTAAACACATTATACTTCTAAACAATCTTGTTTATTTCAAGAACCATGTACATAATGAGACTAGAGAATGCCAAACTTTTTAAAATGAGTTATGGTGAGGAATGATAAGATTGGACGTTCCAAAACGCGTTTAAGAATAAGAATAAAGAGCCAATATTGGCACACATATTTAAGCAATTTGTCGATTACTTTATCGATAATGATAGAGGTCCAATGCATTTTGCTTAGCTTAGGCATTCATGTTGTGAATAATAGCATATTCTTCAAGTACTATACTGGAATGTACACTTCCAAAATCTAAATCGGTTGTGATCACTCTAGAAGAGAAAAAGACATACAAAAATAAACTGCTACTATAGGTCTAAAATACGACAGAGAATTCTCACCACTGTAACATGTGGAATAGGGAACAGTTTGACAACCACAGTACCAAGGACCACAGCATATCAGAATATCCAGCATATGCTTAGGATATGCTGAAAACCCACATGAGCAAGGGTTTGGCTCTAGATAGCAACTATAGTAGATCTGTAACTGCAACTATGGCTGAAACTGTCACCGTACTTATAAACTGTTGCTATACCTATAGCTATAACTACCTGATTGCATCTGTAGATACCATGACACAAACAAAACTTGCAGCTGTAACACCAACCGCAACTGTGCAAACCAAGTGGAATATAATCTACAGTTAAGAAGTGCTCAATGTTAACTTCCACTGTGCAAATACAGTTGCATTTGACGAACCAATTAGCAACTGCAATCCAAGGAGCTTGATATGTTAGATGAATGTAACAAAATAAGAACTACACTATACAATATCATGAAATGCTATGATTGTGAAGGAAAGACAAGGACAGAAGCGTAAGCACCTACTAGCTCCTAGAGAGTGAACTGACTAGAATGAGGCGTGACTATAGCTAATATAGAGTGCCATGTCAGCAACAAGTGATGACTCAACATGCACAGTCATCATAATACTCTAACATCCCCCCTGATGACGTGCATGGCTGAAAAAAACAAAACTATAAATCCTAGAACTAACATCCCCCCTGAGATGTTAGATGTCCTAAAATTCAGCATATAAATCAAGCTTAACCACGTAAGTAACCATGGGTGCCACTGGAACTTGGTTTTAAACCATATTTTTCTGCCTCTGTACCATTCTCTTTTCTTGTCAACATAGGAATCCTTCATAACCAATTTCTGTGTGATATAGAAAAGCATGTAGAAGTCTCTGTGTGTAAACTTAGTTGTACATGACATGTGAGACTGCCATTCTAGATATTTATCAACAGAAAACTTGTAATTATCCTTGGAATCATTGCTGATATAACACCAAAATTCACAAAACTGTCCTGCTATGACTTGTGACCATGTAGCCATTCTCTTGCTTCCCTATATGTTGAAAATTTTGCCCATTGGGAGTCCGTTGTTATGCATGGATCATTTTTGTCACTAACGACAAGGCTTGACCACTTATGCTTTGATTGATCTAGAAGTGCAAACTAAATGTGACATGGTTGTAAGATCTACCTTGATGATTGTGAGTGCGGATGAAGGCGATACCAGTCATTTCTCTCAATACTTTGAGCAGATTTGGAGTCACCTGCTGTTCTAAGTAGTTCAAGGGCTGCATCTATCAATGCTGCTGGCCTCGAGCAAGGAGCGAGCACCAATTTCCCGGTTCTGAGTCCCTCTCCGACCAGGGGCAGCAGGCATTTCTGACCTATGATGGGTTTGGGCGAGTCATTGGCATATTAATGCGGGTTTGTGAGATTGAATTCTCTTAGTCTAAAAATTATCTTACATAAGGCTTAAGGCGGAGGATAAGCTGAATAGTAGGGCACAACGGCAATGTTTTAACTTCTTTTCTTCTTGCCCGTCCATGGGGCATTTTTTTTTAAGTGTGCTTACTTTTTTAAAAGCTTTTTATTAGAGGACATTATACAACATGTACAACTTTTTATTGTAAAAGACATTCTAGGGCATTCTAGAATGATGTCTATGGATTTCATTATAATGTTTATATAATCCCCTTAAACCCCCTTTGGTTTGGGTGCATATTCACACGGGGTTACTCCGGAACCTTGAGATTTTGTCGGATGGGCATATTTGCCCTTTATTCCAAGATCTGGACCGTACATAGCGATCCTCGTTTGTGGGGTATGCATGTACAAGTTTTTATATACTGTATATTAAGGTTTGCAAAATACTATAAGATTTGAGTGAATGTACTTAATGGTGTTAATTTTGTACATGTATTGTAAATATATTTTTGGGGCTCTCGCTGCCCTACGTAACCCCCCGTGTGAATATGCACCCAAACCAAAGGGGGTTTAAGGGGGATTTTAATTTAAATGTGTTAAATGCAATGGTTTGTGTTAATTGTGTGTTAATTGTTATATTAAAAAAAATTTTGGGCCCTTCGGGCCCTAATACAAGCCTTCGGGCACTAAGGATGGCATATATGCATGTAGCAATTTTAGAAACACATGCACGTAACAACTTTAGAAACACTTAAGCATGTAATCCAATTTCAAAAGACAAGTCTAGAATGGCATACATACATAATTTGATTCCTCAAAACAATAAGTTAAGCACAATATAAAGAGTCAATTTTTACATGTGTGCAATTTAAGTGTTTTTTCTTCAATGCGCAACCTGCAACCATGGTAGTCCATCTAAACCCATCTGAACCCATCCCTTTCCGGCATCTGCTGAGAAATAATTTAAGCTTTTTTAAGCTCTCCATGCATGCCTGGCATATGTATAACTGTGGCATTTCAGAAAATCAAATCATGACCAAGCATTTCAGCTCAATTGCGTTGAGGAGAAATTCATGTTGAGCATATCCTGCAAGAATCACATTCTATGATACCCAATCCTTCTCGGCCATTTTTTCAAAAAGTCTTTCTTTGGGTCGGGATTATGAAGCCTAAGATCTAAACTATAGTTTCCAGTCCTATTGTCCAAACAAAGTGCAAAAATATAGTGCGGATATGTTTTTGCTACACAGGTCTGTATCACCCATGCGAATATCTCCCAAAACTATAAATGATTTAGATTTGACGATTAGGGTAAGAATTTTTTACCTACGCCCTTCGCTATCCATGAATCTCATCATAAAAAGCACAATACATGGGACTATGAAGAAAGACATTACACCAGCGGCTAGTATTGATCTTTGATGGTCGATACCACTGACCTTGGATAACACATCCGTGCACCCATTGTTGAAGAATTTGTGGCACGAAATACAAAACGGAGTTATACCATTCATTTGAAAGAAGACATAGCACCATGTAAAAAAAGGAAGAATAACTAGTTTCATATGCAAGGCAATTTGTTAACAACTATGTAAAAATCCATTATGAAATATTTATTCAACTGTTTTCATATGCAAGGCAGGTTAGAAAAGGCTATATCGCACTTTACCTGTTGCAATATTTGAAGCCCAAGTCCTACAATTAAGGCATGCTTCATCTCAAATCGAGACCACTTTGGACCTTGAAGCTGCGGTTTACCGCGGAGGTGCGTCAATCGGCGCACTTATCCAGCGTCAATGAGTGTAAGGAGTTAGCAAACGCCCCGGCTAAAGCATCAAGGTCCTCGTCGGTAACCTCCATACGACGAAGATGAATGGGTGAAGGGCGAGGAAAGCACCATATTGTTTTCGTCTTTGCAACAAGCTACGAAATCCAAGGTCTAACATATCCACCCGGTTTCTTACAATCGGATCAAAATCATAAGGCCTAGGCTTTCCCTTAATCTTGAAACTCTTTAGATTTCTAAAGCGTTTCACAAGGGCGAAGCATTCACGAGAATAAGACGAAACCTTTGTAACATGCTTACAGTGCGGGCATCGATATTATGCCATTGGAGGCACACACGGGAAAGCAAACACTTCGATCTAATGGATCATCGGATGTTCAAATACACATTCCAAAATTTCATCGTTGCAATATTTGAAGCCCAAGTCCTACAATTGAGGCATGCTTCACCCCTCCCTCCAACAAATCCGGATCACCTTTGGACCTTGAGCTGCGGTTTTGCAGGGTGCACCATAAGAGGCCTTAACTGGCTCTTACGCAATGATGTCCTTAACCAATTGGGCGGGTTGCCCTACTAAAGCTGTAGCTCGAATAGTTTTTGGTCGGGTGGAATGCCTACACTGCTGTGGAAGCCATAGCAAGGATAAAACTGCCGGAAATCCCCTAAATCCCCTTCACCGTGTATCTCTCCTCTAAATCCCCTTCACTCCACGAACCCTAAAGTTGAACCCTAAAGTTCAATGCCTCGTTGCTTGCATGGCCTTCACAAAATTAAATTAATTAAGTTTTTAAGGAACAAAAACATGCAAGGCAAAACCATTGCAAAACCATAGATAAAATGCCATTCAAATATATGAATCCAGTGTGCACTCTAGATATACTGATTAGTATGCCTCGTGTAATACGTCCATGAAATCATGTAAAAACCATGCCAAAAAGCGTATAAAATCACACAAAAAACCCCCTGTTATAATGCTACATATTTGTGGATAAGTTCAGGCTAGAGGAATCTATTGCATGGCATATTCAATTTTTGTTCAATCAATATGGCATCATAACTGTTAGCAATATATTGTTCCGTATTCAACTTACCAAGTAATTATACTTGGCAAAGATCAATGCTTTGACCAATGGTTCGCCTAAGAAGGCATTTAAAATGGTTGTTTTAACATTTGGATTAGATGCCTCTGGTTTGTATTTAGACTTCCTAAAGCACTTGCTCTCTCTTCTTGCATTATGATACAATATAACACCATTTCTTAACATTAGAAGGACCATGGCTTGATCATGTTCTAGAAACCACGAATCTCTTTTGCAATGGACACCCTAGGACAATAAACTCAAGAAGTGGGCAATCAATAATTTCATTAAAACACATCAATATCAATATATTGCAACGAAGATAATAGTAAATATCTTCCTAGTGTAGCATATTGTCAAAAAAGGTGAGTCTATTGTAAATTTCGAACATCATGTCTCTTTATATCATTTTGACATCCCTCGACTCAGCATTAGGCAAAAACTTACCTAACATCTTTTATAGATTAGTCATATTTCCTATTGCTACCTTCATTATGAAATTAGAGATACATTTAGAAGCAATCATTATCTCGATTCTACTATAAATCCAAGTCTATACATTTAAGTAATAAAACCATTGTGATATAAGAAACGTAAGTAGCTTCGTTGGAATCCACATATCCTTGAGAGATGACATGTAGGATAATACTTTCTTTGCTATTTTTGAGAAGTGTCAATTAAATAGCCAAGAGATGGGTAAGACCCTATGTTTAAGATGCAAATAAAATTAGATAAACGGCAGTGTCAAAAGTTGCTTGCCATCCCTTGGACTCAAACATCTCAAATATTATTACCATAAACAATGGGCATGTACCAACACTAATGTCCCTTTCTATACTAATGCCCAGGATCTCTACAACATGAAACACAAACTTGACAAAATTGAAAATTTGCAAGTATATCATTAGATAAATTGGAAAGATGTCCAAACACAAAAGGAGTATAAAGATTGAGGTTTAGCAGATGTGATCAGACACCTGCCTCTACGATCCTTGGAGATTTGGTCAGCTAGAATTGTATAAATTATTCCAAAATTGCCCAACTTTACACTCTGCTTGAGGTAAATTTACTCCACTTTGCAGAGCTCCTCTCCCCCTTTGTGTGGCTCCCCCTTATTTAGATCTTGCTCAACCTCTACCAGCTCTTCCTTTTAGAGTTGGGTATTCAACTACCATGTGACCTCTTCCACCACAAGTGTAGCAACTAGTTTCTTTATTAAGTTTAGGATAAGACCATTTCAAATGATCCATTTCATGACAGTAATAGCAGCAAAAGCAAGGCCCAAATCTCCGAACAAAAATGGGATGTTGCCCATACCTTGAAAATGCATTAGCCATTGCTAGGATCTGAGCCTGCCTCTACTGATAGTCCTTACTGCTGCATCAAGGTCTGCATAGATGATGTCGAGTTTTTGCAGTTCGTGACATCAAGAGCCAGATAGTTCCATCACCTATCCAATCCAAACTGTGCTTTCCGCTGAGCAATGTGCTAGGCTGAAAAAATGAGATCAGAAGGGCCGCTGCGACGAGGGGCTAGAATAGAAGGGCCTTCTCTGCATCGTTCATAGCTTCAATGAGGTGCCCAAGTGCCAAAGGAGAAATCAGTTGCACAGCCCATGCCAATGACAAAAATATTGGGGCATGACATACAATGCACCACTCACACCCATTAAAACAGCAACTTCTAATCATATGCACCTTCCCTTCTCACAATCAGAGGGTTTGCCCGACGGACAACCCAATCATTAATGTTTTTCAGGCCAGTTTGAGGGTGGTTTAAAGCCATGAGTATAACCTTTTCCAAATGCAATAGTGGAACAGATAACCAATTCATGCAGCTTGGAGGAATGGCACACGTTTCTCAATCTGCATCACTACAGATTTTGCAAGCATTAAGATAGAACATCCACACAACATCATCAGGTTCAATTGGCATCTTATTTATAAAATCTTTTGCCTCATCTACCAGCCCAGACCTTCCAAGAAGATCGACCATGCAGACATAGTGCTCTATTGACGTGGTCATGACATAGTCTTTTGTGAGAAGGAAAACTAGTGAACACGTTCTGTAAGCAGACCTGTATGGCTACATGCAGTTAAAACATAAAGAAATGAGACCTCGTTGGGTCTGATGCCAGCCTTCTGCACTTGTCCAAAGAAATAAAGAGTAGAACCATACCCATGACTTGCATATCCTGCTAACATGGTCGTCCATGAGATGACGTTTTTTTGATGCATATTGTTGAAAACCTGAAATGCATCATCAACATTGCCACTTTTTGTGCACATATTTATTAGTAAATTCTTCAAAATTACATTTTGCAGAAAACCATGGTCAATAATATAGTTATGAATTGACTTTCCCAGTACCATAGTTGCCTTGGTGGCACATGTAGTGAGAATAGAGACAAAAGTGGCCAGACACAGACATGGATCACCTTTCCCTGGTGAAGAAGAGAACACTGAGTCAAAATGGCCAAAAATGCAATCTCATCTGGTTGCATAACTTTCATTTTCATTTCCCAGAACAACCAAATAGATTCTTTTGCATATCCTACCCAGCATGGCAATAAATCAAGGAAGTCCATGAGATCACATTCCTTTGTTTCATTCTGTTGAAAAAATCACAACCAGCCTCTAAGCAACCATGTCTAGCATACATACACATAATGGCTGCAACGGTAATATCTAGCTCAAATTTCTTGTAAAGAAGATAAGCATGAAATATCTTGCCTATAGTTATGTTAGATAAGTTGGAACAGGAATCAACAATTCTAAACAGACCAACCCTGTTTGGCACAATACCTTGCACTTGTATCTGTTTGATGAGCTGCATAACCTGTTTGTGAAGTCCACATTGTGCATATCCTGCTATTATCCGATATGGTATCAAATTTGTGGCCTGGTGGAATGATCGAAGAGCATCCCGCACAAAAATTAGTTATTATAGCTGGACCCAATATTTCCTGCGGTGCAAAATGGAAGTTTAGCAAGATCACCCACTAATTCTTTTGCCCAGAACTCTTAGAAGATATGGATGCATCGTGCCACTGCAAAGCCAAAAAAATGCAGGGAACAGAGGCCCTTTTCGTATGCAAAAGAAGAAACCGATAGCTCTGCTTCAAAAAATTTTTAAAAAACAGGGGAAATTTGCAGGCCGAGACTCAAAACCTACAGACCAATTTCGGGCTCTTAGGGCTCTGCTTTGCAAATTTTAAGGTCAACCGTGGACTATGAAAAAATCCGGTTCTGGTCCTGCTTCCTTTAGATGCAAGCTCTACTTGCTCAGAACTGCCTGCAGCAATCACGATTCTTCAACTCAGATTGCCCAGAGCAGGCCTCTCCGGTTAGCCAGTTTCAAGAGTGGCTGCCCAACAACGAAAACGACCGAGCATTTACAGCCAATAACGGGTTTTAGCAGTCATAGGCATATTCCAAGCATATACTGGCATATACCTATAATATGCCACAAACCCACATAAACAAGGGTTTGCCCCCTTAGGGGCAACCCAAAAAAACCGGTTTCTTGCAAGAGAATAGAATATGGCACTCTGATTTGACTTCCAGAGTAGAAGATAAGAATGATTTTTGTACACGTTCAAGACTCTCCCAAGTACTAACATTGATAACTGGACCCCAATACACCAGATAATAAGATCGTTCAACCAATGAGCGAAACAAATGCGCCTTATGAGACCAGTCATATAAATCAGCTTTAAAGAGTTATTCAACATAGCATACAATGCCTTCCATCCAGCAGTAACTCTTTTTGAATACAACAATCCCAATTCATACTAGTAGTAAAGTCAATGCCCAAATACTTGTACTCATGCAGTGCTTCTATAGGTTGCCCTTGATAATGGAACATTGGTATGTCATTTCTGGGGAAGGAGGAGATAACCAAAATCTTTATCTTTTGTAAATTAACTTGCATACTAGTAATTTGACAAAATAGAATAGAATAGAATAGAATATGATTTTATCGTCCATGGAGACCAAGCTGGCCTATGGGACCCAAGTACAAAGAAGAGAGAAGCGGTGATATTACTACCACGATTAAAAACCCCGCTAGAAGGGTTTTGGAGAAAAACCTTAGTAGCAATAAGGATCTTGACATCTTTGCCTGATTATATACATAATCACAAATACTGGCCCGAGAGGTTAATGTCGGATGGGGGAATAAGCGAGTCCAGCGTATCCATTACCTCCCGAGTACGATCCCAACAAGCCTACGGAGGCCGTGCTTTCATTAGCTCATGCAAGGCATGATGGGGCACAACTAGCAGAGCATCACCCAGGGCGGATATGCTGCAAATGCGGACAGGGCACGGAGGGCGTGACTTTCATCCCTCAATGGCCCGTTGGCGGCTTGGGGACTCTGTCCTCTCACGGCGGCTCGAATCCATCTCTCTGTCTCAATGCGGAGGTGGTGTGCACTGTCGCGAATGGAAACAATCACCCTGCGCTTTTTTCTTGGGTAGATGGGTGCTTGCGGTGTAGTGGTGTGGGGGCCCGTGAGCATGGGATTAACTTTCCGTCGATAATTTGCCACCTTGACATGTGCCGGGGCCTCTGCATCCCAAAGCTTGGCCATGGAAATGACATCAATCTTGCTTCAAGGCGTAGCGTTCCTTGATTGTGGCATGCAGCGGTCCACACATCGTGTGCTGCACATTCCATAGCGAGAACCAAGCGGGCTTGCTTGTCTTTCAGCCGGGCTTTGAGTCATTTGCGGGCCCATCGCCCTTTGCCAAAGCAAGGTTAGGCGTGGGGCTTCATCCATAGCCACCACCTTACGGAAGTAAATAATGTGACGTTCGGTGCGACCCTCGTAATGGAAGGAAGCTGTCTGGAGCAAAGATCGATATGGGACGTAGATTTCACTCCAGTGCCGGACCCATGAAGGCCTTCAGTACTGCTCTAGATCGTTCCAAGTGGTGAGGGATATCACGGCCCCCACGCCGCCCCATAGAGGAGGACCCGGTTCAACCAAGGCCACGAACAAGTGTGCTGGTGACCCCATGCATACATCTACGCCTTGTTGTTGTTTTGCATTGCATCTGAGGGCTTTCCGGCTAGCGATGACCCGTAACACGATGGATGCATCCCGGTGTGTGGTAGTAGAAAACTCAATGCCCAAATACTTATAAAGATCGAGCCACCTCCACTACACCCTTTGGTAAGTGAATGAGGAAGGCGTGGGTGCGGGATGATGGGACCAGCGACACCCTTGTCTTGGCCAAGTTAACTCTCATGTCGGTGAATTGGCAAAAAGTGTCCAAAGCATCCGGTGGCGTTGCATGTCCACGGGGTATATGCGAGCAGGTCAACATCATCAGCATATATGAGTTTGTCGGATTATGTGGTTCCATCAACTGGCGCCTCCCCGTGCTTAGTTAGCCATTCTAGCCGGGGTCAATGTACAAGCCAAAGGCGTTGGGGATAGAGGGCCACGGCGCACCCCAATGCTACTAACAACGGGCTCCCCCGGTGTGAGACGATTTGGAGCAAGCCTCAGTGCCCTCAGATATAGCATTACGCAAGTTGTGGGCGTCTAAGTGTTGTCTCAATCATCCCCACAACTTATCCAGAAACCTTTATGTCAAAAGCCTTTGCGAAATCCACAAAACAGCGATGCAGTTAAAGCGTGGGTCGGCTATCCTCTATGAGTGTCCAGAGTGAAGATATGGTCAATAGTAGAATGCTTAGGGCGGAAGCCTGCACTGCGTGAGAGCCGCACTTCTCCATCCTGCGCCCCAAAGTGTCAATGGCTCAAGAATCCCGACAAGCAACTTGGCAAAGGCGAGTGACCATAATGGTGCGATGGTTGGTCGTGGGGGTCCAGCGCTTTGTATATGGGCACAACTCTTTGGTAGTCGGTCGGGGGAACCTTCTTGCAATGCCACGTTGAAGAGTCTTTGTGAAGCGGCACCATTGGGGGCCGCCCACTTGAGAAGCTGCTGCATACCATCCAAACTGGCGCCTTCCGATTAGGCGTTTGCATGCCCATTATGACATCCCCTTGTAATGACCCGGTCCCTGGGCGCAAATGAGGAATGCTTGGTGCCCGCTTCCCATTGGGTCATACGGTGCTTTGCAAAGTATCTCACCCATTGTTGGGGATTAATATTTCCTATGGGCTTGCTCAAGACCTTTCTCGAGAAGGCCCTAGGGTGGCGGTCTAGAAGACCAAACATCAATTCTTGGTGCTCATAAGGTACCACGGCTTTCTTGGTCTTGAGGAAGGAGCGGTATTGCCGGGCGACCTCTTGAGGCGAATGGTGGGGGTCCGACACTTGGATGGAGCCATCATTTCACTCCCAACATTCGTCATCGAACGATGATTGCGGGGGGAAGGTGGTTGTAGCTCCGTGGATCGTCCCGGCGGCCTCTCCCAAAGCATCTCATCCCCTACCCTCGAAGGATTTCGAGGGGTAGGTCAGTCTGTTTGTTGAAGTGTGGGGAGTTGCACGGCCTCCGGCGCCTCATGCTCAAGCATCCTCGCATAGACCACATGATGATCATAGTCCGTGACGCAACTTAGTGGTACATGGGGTGTTGGGGCAATGGGTGCTTTCGGTTGCCTGCCAATCTCCTGCCGGGCTGATGGTAGGAGTCTTTACTTCCTGCGTCCGCCCCACATTCCCAACACCTGGCAGTGATCAAGTGTAAGGCATTGCTCGATGCGCTAGCTTGCGTAATCCCACTGCTTGGTGCCGCCCCCTCGGTTCCCCTGTCTACAAGTGGGCGGTGGAGGACGACCTTTGCGTACCCGACCATTGCAAATGACCCGAGGTCAAAGATCTTGCTTGACAACGGAACAAACCCGGCCATCAAGTGTCCACACAATTGTCATCATCGCCGCCCCTTGGCCAAACCATCTCTGGGGTCCATTCGTAAACACATCCTCGGCTAGAGGTGCAAATTTTGGGATCTGCAAGGGCATCAAGGTGTTGTTGCATGCTAGGCGGCGTATAGACTAGTAGATCCAAATCATTGACATATATTAATTGTTTTACTATGGTAGATGCTAAGGAAGGACCATCTCGCCATGCGGATGAAGCCATCCTTCCAATTGATCCATATAAAGGCCATAAGGTTTCAAAATTGTGAAAATCGTATGATGTTACATAAGATTGTGAATTGTTATGGAGGTCTATTTGTAGATTTTTGCGTATAATGCTGACGGTGGATGGGCTAGCTTGACCCATACAAGTTGCTTTTTTATACATTAGAATGAGAATGAGAATGATATTTTAGAACAACGTGACACCGAGATGCTAAAAAAAAGGTAATTTGGCATGTTGCTAATTTAAGTATTTTCATTTGGGTTAAGGGCAACAAGTGATGCCAGTTAAACTCTAATCCATGGCGAAGTGGGCATTGATTAAGAAAAAAAAATCACCGTAGCTTGATTGTGGAGGCAAGATGGGTTCCACGCAAAGGAGCTCAAATCAGCTCGATTTGGCCCACAGGTCTTTAGGAGGCCGGATTGGAGAATTTTGGTTGCCGCAAACAGTTCTGAGCAAACAAGGCTTGCATCAAAAAAGGAAGCGACTGGTCGAAGGCCGAGTTTTCCACGAGCCACGATTGGCCTGGTCCTGGTAAATTTTTGTGGCAGTTGGAGCTCTCAGTTGGGAGCTTTGACTGAGTGAAGCAGGTCAGCAAGGAAAAATAGTTCATCGGCCCAATTTGTGAGGAAGTTGGAATCCCGAGTTTGGAGTAGATTATGGATTGCAGGGTTTATGGAGCCACACAGAAAAATGTGAGAGAATAAATTGGCCATTCCAGAGAATCCTGCCATGAGGAAGATAAAATATTGAGGCAGTATAAGAATTTGTCCCAAGCCGTCTTAAGATGATAGACTAGAAGAAAAAGGGGTTGAAAAGGAAAACACGCCCTGGTAGAGCGGGATCTGCCATATCCTTCATGCAGGGTTGTGAAAGGGCTTGTTTTCCTTATATTTGTTTACGTTCTTGTAGCTGTTTTTTATGCTTATGCTATGGCGGTGGAGGCATACAATAGCACCAAAGTATATGTAGATTGTTTGCGTGAAGTTTCAAATCCGTAAAATAAAATTGACTTGTATCTTGACTTCCTTCAAAGTTGGAGAATTCATATGCTGAGGTGGAAAATCCAATTTGACCCCATTACAGATTTTGCAGACGGGGGAGAATGCATTAGAACGAATATACTTGGGACTATTATTAAAATTAATGGCTATAATTTCAAGATAGGAGAAAACAAGAGAACACTGAAATAATTTTAGCAAGTACAGTGTCATACAATCTATTTATAACATTGTATAACTCTAGAGGGACACTCAAATATTCAAGGCACTGCCATAGTTCCTCCCGTGGGACAGTGTCAAATGCTTTCTTGAAATCGACAAACCAACAATATAACTCTTGCTGCTGATTGCGACTATCTTCAATGAGGGCACGTAATGTGAAGATATGGTCTATAGTTGAATGTAAATGTCAAAATCCCCATAAATTCAGACCAAGCTGTCAATTTTTTCTCCAATATTCTAGCTAAGAGTTTGGCAAAGAGGGGACAAACCATGATAGTGCAATAGTTGGATGGAGAGTCTTTATTGTCTGCCTTATAGATAGGAACCACCTTGTTCACTGTCCAATCAAAAGAAAAACCATGGAAAAGTGCTTGATTAAGCAATTGCCTAAGCACTACGAGCAATTGTCGCCCACCCCATTTCAATATTTTTGCCTGCGACCCTTGCAAATCCGCTGCTTTATTACTAGCTAACTTTTGCAATCATGCACAACATCTTCCGTACTCAATTGTAAGAAACGTCCGGCTTGCAAAGGGACATTTGAGTGTGCCCCACTGTGATTATATAGCTGAGTCAAATATTGGGTCCATGCCTCTACAGAAATATATCCTGCGTCTGGCAATGGTTTACAGAGTACTTTACGCCAAAATGCTTTAGGATTTTCATGAAGAAGATAGATAGATAGTATTTTTACGTCATGAAGAGAAAACATATGTTCATGATGTTGTGCTATAGAGGCTTTCTTGTCTTTAAGAAAAGCTTTATAATTTTTGATGTGGCCGACGGGAAAAGCTCATCAATCATAAATAGTATCGTACATTCAGTATCAAACCATGCATTCCGTGAAAAGATATCATTAGGAGTCCGGGTAGAAACTGTACATGTTTGAAAACATCTGTCAGAAGCTTTAAGGAATGCAGATACTAACCTTTCATTTTGAAGGTCCAAAGTAGGAAGGTCCATAATTCCATGCAACTCCTCTTCTAAACAACGAACATAGATGTCAGCTTTTGAATAATCAAAGCGAAAAGGTGACCCATGAACGCCTCAAGGTGTACAGGGGCACTGTAAGATGGCTACATTAGGGTTTTTTTGAGATTAAAAAAGGGCCTTCAAAACATGCCAACAAAGCCAAATGAAGATAAATGAACTACCAATCGGAATCGTTGTGGTCCTGGGTCAGTCAAAAATCATTATAACTAACTCAACTGGATCACATTTTCTAGTATAACTATTGATAAAAAAGTCCAAATGAGCTCTCGTTTAGTGCAATAGATAGATCTCGTTGAGATCTTTCCAACTTTAGGTACTTTGCATATATTTTACACTTATGATTGTCAAAACTCCAAAAAATATAGTTTTTACCATTTTTTACTATCCTACGGGGGCTAAAGATATGCAAACCACCCAAGGTTGGAAAGATCTCAATGAGATCTATCTATTGCACCAAACAAACTCATTTGGACATTTCTATCAATACTTATACTAGAAAAATGTGATCCAATGAGTTAGTTATAATTGTTTTGCCGACCGGATTACCGATTCTATTTTCGATGAGTAGTTCATATAGCTTAGTCGGCCAGATTCTTAGAAGGCCTTTTATGATCTCAAAAATCCCTAATGATTTGCAATAGGATGCCGACCTACAGAACCTCCTACACTTCAATAAAAAACCTAATTTGCAGTTTTGATTCTTGGGGAAGCCAATGACAAGCCTGATTCAAATGAAAAAATCTCATGCCAAAACTATGTACTGGCATTGGTTCCGCAAAAATTTCTAATTTTTTTAACCGTTGTTCGTAGGCGAGAAGGTTATCGACTTTAATGATAAAGATTAATTTCAATTTGAAGACCTTCTGTGCAATACGAAGTGAAGTAGGGGAGCATTAACGAAGGTTGTCAGGCTTAGAAGATGCATCTTGGGGGGATAGATAGGCAAAGGCAATTTCAAGAGTTTTTTTTAATTTTCACAACTCTCGATTAAAAAATAGGCAGATCCAATGGGGGCAATTAGGTTTGGATGGTGGTGTTCGCATGAACAAGCTAGAATAACATTGCACCTCCCTTTAGACAAGCCTGCTAAAAAGAACAATTAGGGTGAGATTCCCTTATGGAAAATATTTGGTGTAGTAGTTTACTTTAACAAAACGTAAAAATAGGTTAGGTTAAATTACGCTTTGATCTCCAATTTGCGATCCCTCGTGGCAAACTTTCAAAACCCGAATGTGATGAAATTTAGGTTTCTTGGTGGTCTGCATTTTCTTTGACAAGCGAAACAAGAAATCAGTTACCCTCGATTTTGAAGTTTACCCTGGTCGAAAGTTTACCCAACATTAAGACAATTTGCCCACCATTTTTTGAGCGGTTTACCCGAAGATTCTCGAACAAATTTTACGCCAACAATTTAACCTAACCTTGTTTTCACGTTACAAGAAAGAACATTTACCTTGCATTCGGCATGTCGGCCAACACCTCTGCGCAAGGGCGTGTCGGCATTGTTTCCATGAATGCAAGGTAAATGGTCTTTCTTGTATATAGAAATGGCCATTTGCAAATTCCAGAACAATTGAGATTCCACCAGCGGCAATTGTGAACTAACAATTGAGGTTCGGCTTAGTATACGATCGCCAAAACCCTATTTTAACTGTCATCAGGTTGAGGCTGGAAGTTTGGAACTTTCAGCATGAGGCCAATCTACAGTAGCTACAATAGATGACTAACTTTTACCATAATAGATGACTTGGTATGCCACGTGGGATTTCTAAGTGGTAACACTAAGCGCTGTGCCGGAGAAGCTCGATATTCAACACTCAACATGCACGGTCGACCTCGAAAACGTGTAGATCCAGCATCCTCTGCTGAGGATGCATCTAACAAGATAGCTCTTGTGGAGTCTCTCCTCTCCATTATGCTGCAAAACCATCACAAGCACTGGTAATATAAAAACCCTGTCATATACCCTAGACTGTTGTCTGTATAAGAATCTAGATTGGTAAAAAGATGTTTTTGAATGCCAACTTGAATCAGTTACACAAAAGAAGCGCTTCAACAAAATGCTCAACTGTTGGAGTTCAATCCGGAAGTATATACTGCCTGGAACTTCCGAAAACTTGCAGTAACGCATTTAATGGATGCAGAATTGGAGCCCGATATTCGGAAGGCTATCATAAAAGAAGAACTTCGTGTGGTATTGCCTCCTCCTATTTGTTTTGAAAATTTTGTGGAAATTAAAATGAAACCCTCGGAATCCCACTTAGAACTTTAGTGCCATGTGAACAGGTTGAAGCTGCCTTAGCTAGAAACTTAAAGTCTTATGGGGCTTGGTATCACCGCAAGTGGATAATAAACTTAGGATTTGCTACGTTTGATCGGGAATTTGTTCTTCTGGGGAAGCTTTTAGATGCAGATTCTAGAAATTTTCACGGGTGGGATTACAGAAGGTGAAAAGTTCTACATTTTTTTTATTTTATGGCGCATACCTTAAACTATCTTGTAGTAGTCATACTTCCGTGTTGCTATTTTCTTATGCCTAGGTTTCTTGTAGGCGTAAAGGGAGTTCCAGTGGAAGATGAGCTACAGTATACTATAGACAAAATAAATGAGAATTTTAGCAATTATTCAGCCTGGCATAATCGCAGGTCAGTGATTTTGTAGTTACAGGTCTGTTTCATGTTTTATGGTATTGTTTGTGCACAAAATGTGCCTGTGCAGGTGTATAAAAGAATCTGTATGCTGCTTCTGACAGTGCTTTAATACCAAAGACTTTTGAGAATGACCATGAGGAGCATAAAGAGCGCATTTTAGAAAATGAATTTGAGCTTGTCAGGCAAGCATTCTTTGTTGAGCCAGATGACCAAAGTGGTTGGTTTTATCACTGTTGGCTGCTTGGGCATTCTATACCTAGTGCAGGTCCCACCCTCGTATGCTTGTGGCCTCCAAATGCTGAGTTAATTACTGTGAAGATGAACAGGGGAGCTTCATCAAGTATAAGTACTGGAAGAGGGCAGATTCTGTATATGGACGAAATTCCTATAATTATTTGCTTTAGCGAACCAGTCATGGGAGTTGATTGTACAACTGTATCATTGAATATAAATTCGATTCCAATACAGTGTAATTGGAAAGCAGTTGGAGGACCTAGTAATAGTTCCAAAATTTGGACTACTAAAATTGGACTTGGACCTGTGAGCGCAATAGCTCAGCTAGATATTAAAAGTGACTATGCTATAGAAGTTGTTGTTGGAGGTTCAGATGGTATTGTATCCCACCATGGACATTCCGTTGTAGGTACTGTGCATGCAAGGTTCAAGGCAAAATTAGAGCATGGATGTAACCCTTTGAGAAATATTGAGAACGTCTCTTTGGAAGAGGTTTCATGGTCAGATCAAGATTATGAAGTTGATGAACATGCTTCTGATATTGACTATCTTAGTGGGAAACTTGAAGTGGACAAAAATGTGGGACAATCTGGTAAAAGTCTTTTATGGCAGAAAAGGATTCTGCAGGATGAGATTGAAATGTGCAGAAATCTTCTGGAGCTGCAGGAGGACAGGTACACTTAAACTCTCCATTCTGCACTATACTGAGTCATGCCTTTACTATTATAACTTGGTCAATTGTTATGTAACTGGCTGGTCCATCTCTTTGCCTGTTGCAGTAAGTGGGCTAACCTTACCCTTGCAAGATTGTTATGGACTCAGCATATACATGGTTGGAGTGCTGATTGTCATGATGAGATATTAAAACTGTACGAATATCTAATTCAATTAGACCCAGCACACAAGGGGCATTATATTGACGAGCGAACTGTAGTTTTCCTGGATCAGGTGCACACTTCTCTGAACTGCAAGCCGTCTGCATTATCATTTTTTCTCCATGAATAGGCTATCTTTTAATGCATCTAGGCTAAACATATTTCTTACTTCCATGTATCTGCTCATTTTTAGTTGACATCTAGCAACAAGAACCTGAGGCCCCATTGGCAGATACGGAAACACATGGGGGGAATGGAGCTTTTGTCTCTGGATGCCTTCGTCTTAGCAGGATGTCCCTTTCAAAGTTAATATACATGGATAGATTGTTGTGGGTGCAGATGCTAGATTTGAGCTTCAACAAATTGAGATCACTAGAAGGTACAGTCATCTTTTAAGCAGCCTCAAACCTTTGCAGTAGGATACCTGAAATTTGTAGTATTGTGAAACAGGTTTGGAGGTAATGCAGTTGCTTTTATGTCTGGACGTAAGCAATAACTGTTTATCAAATGTGAATGTACTCAGACCTTTGCAGACAATACCTTGTCTGTACTTCCTTAATGTTTCAAACAACGAGCTTGGGAAACCATCAGATGGATCTTGTAGATTTTGCTTTAGTGGAGATGGTTCCAAAGTTCAGGACCTTTGTGATGTAAGCTCTGGTTTTAGTGGCATGAAACTTGCTGTGTTAGAAATAGCTGGAAATCCAGGATCGATGAATGACAACTTCAAGGAAAAGATAATCAATGCTCTTCCTTCGTTGCAATGGCTTGATGGGGAAAGTGTTCGGTGATATGACTAATGTCCACTATTCTTTCAGGTGTGGTTCTCAACTTTTGCCTGATGTAACATTCTTATAAGGATGTTCAGTTACAAGATTATTCAATTTGGTGTGTCACATCACATTACAGTGGATCGGAAGTTTTATAAGTTTAGAACTTCAATTTAGAAAGTAAGAGAGATGAAGTTATACAGGATGATAAAACTTGCAATTTGCATTAGGTTCTGTTAAGCTTGTTATCAACTGTGTGGTAGACTTCACATTCCCTTTATATCTTTACTATTTCATCTTGTAAATACGATCAAACAACTTAGTTCCCTTGGCTGCTGCAGGCTCACCTCAAACTATCCTTTGGATCATTCCATGAAATTAACATCGCTTTGCCCAATTTCTCTAGCCTTTGCTCCCAAATATTCATTTGGGTGGCAACTTCTTTTGCCGTCCTCATTGCAGACCTTTCCTTTGAATGAATACCTACACTGCTCGGAAGGTACGAGTCATCATCTTCATGTATGCATATACTGCATTATCAACTGAACTATACAAGTTGGAATTCCTTATCATGAAATAATATATCTGAAATTAGACCTTACAAAAGCATATGATAGTGTTGAGACCTTCATAGAGAAATTTTTCTTACACATTGGTTTTGGTGCCCAATTCACTGCTGATGTCATGAGACTTCATTACTCTGCTTGTTCTTCTATTCTCTTTCAAGGAGAAACCCTCGGCATTCTTTTAAGTGGGTCGTAGTATCCATTAGGGATGCCCTCACTGCTCCCTTATTGTGGCCAGTGGCGCGAAGTTCTTCCCAAGTCCTCTCTCTTGCCTTTTAGGAAGGCATCTTGCATGGACTTCCTACGAACAATGGATCACATGAGATTTGTAATCAATACGCGGACAACACTTTCCTTTTCTTGATGGCAAATGACCAAAATTTGTAGAATGTCATTTCCTTGCTAGACTCTTTTTCTATGTCATAATTATACAAATAGAAAATGGAACTTTTGTTGCCTACTATAGTGTTAAGGAGTTGAAGAGAGATTTAGTGTTAGTGTTTCGGCGAGTCCTAGGTTGAGGTAGCGATCCTCGCCGGTGTGCCACAATTGAATTGTGTCATGCCGAGGGTGGGTATCATTGCCGATGCCGAGGATAGCTAGGGTCGACCTTTCATTGAGGTGTATAGCCCTCTCTTGGTGCCGTTGTTGGCTTTGGTCACGCAGTATCGGAAGGTGGGTGTTGTATTCTCATGGAAGGTTAGGAGGATATTTTAATAAGATATACTCTAGTTTCTGATGGTGTTATCGACGAAAGTCCAATACTAATATGAAGACTGTCATATATTTTATTAAGTATCCGTTTGTCTTGTCTTTTAGAAAAAGCTTGACGGGTCAAGTGAAATATGCTGAGTTGAGTCTGCCACACTGATTTTGAAACCACATATTTTTGAAGTTAAAAAACTTTTAACTGATTTTGAAGCCACATATTTTCGAAGTTCAAAAAGGTTTAATTGAGCCACATATTTTCAAAGTTAAAAAGGCTTTAACTGATTATGAAGCCACAGATAGACAAGATAGAACAGGTATTTAAGTCACAAACTCAAGTTTTGATCAGATTCACCAAGATCCGAGTCACCAGTTTGAATTTCAGCTAACACAGCTACATGAGGAGGAGTTGATGCTCCTCAAACTTTGTGTCTTCCCAAGCACTTGTCTTCACCAACATCATACGCGACTCCAAGCAATGCTCAACAAATTCTGCTATGAGATCATCTATTTTCGTGCTTTTTAAAGTTAATTTTCCCTCAAGCTTGTCTTTGCAGAAAACCAGGATTCGATCCTTAGAAACGCACTTCTCTTGAAGAACAAACTGAGCAAGAACTCGCAAATCCCCTATGCTCCTCTTACGCAGCTTGTTCTTCCATTTTTTTGGCAGATGATAAACTGGAATATCCATCGTTTCTTCATCATTCTCTAACCACCTACGTACCTGTAAAATAGCTTATACATTTAAGACAATAAAAGGAAAATTTATTGAAGCGTATACTATGCAGTTTATAGCAGAATTTCTACCATAACATAACAAAACAGGGTATGTACATCATTTATTTAAGAATAATTAAAACAATATGAAGCTTTTTTAAAATAATTGAAATGAAGGGAATGTACCGAATTAGGAGACCATGTCATGGGTTTTGGAGGATAGACAACCATCGATTTGATCACATCAGCTCCGGCTTTATCCGTCACTCCTTGTACTAATAACTCCTCCTCGTGTGACTTAACTTTCCCTCGGGCGACCACTTCACCATTCTCATTAAATAGAACTATCTCATCCCCTTTCTGCCACTTATCATTGTCATCCTATTTAGTCGAGGTGTCAATAATTGGCAATCCAATGCAATTATAACGTCTAAGCATAAATTTACCACTTACATCTACACTTTTGTTCTCCTTATCCTTATCCTCCATCACATCCTCTGGAAATGACCTTGTTGCATCCATCTTTGCCAACCCTCTCGACCGCCATCCATTCTCATTAAATGATGATCAGGGCTCCCAAAATCCTCCTGAACAACATCCATGGATGGAAGCTCCATTGCTACAGCCTGCAAGTCACACCAAGCTTCAATATCTGTTATAAGACGAAGAAGGGGCAAACACCTTCTATCATTGATGACTAACTGATGCGCACCCCTTATTTAAAGAGGCGCACAGAAATGCAGTCAATAGAAATTTGTACCTTTGAATTTTAAGGCCGTCGTCTCTATCTTCGTCTCCATCTCTGGCTGCTGCTGCGGATCCTTGCTGCTTGAAGGAGCAGTGTCCCTATTTGATAATTTCTGGCATTTAACAATAACAGATGTTAGCACCAGATGGAAGGCAAATTTGCAATAAATTTCAACAAACAATTGAATGAAATAGAATTAAATGGTTTTACCTTTTGTTTCATCGCTCAACGACCATGGATATCCCCGTTCAGGTCTGTCATGCACTCCGGCCAAAGAACGTGCTCCTATTGGATGATTATAGAGGACCAAGAAATTGAAGCATTAGACCTACCTTTCAGCATTGCATTGCAGACCTTTCAATCCACATTATGTGAAGAGAGTTAGTACCTATGCCTTTGGCCAAAGCATCCATTTCATGGTAAACAACAAACTGAACTATATATAGGAAAGAACATGCACAATTGATTACCTCCACGGATAGATCAGATATTGACAAATTACTACCAGGGGCAAACAGTTGTTGTCCTAAGTCTTCAAGATCTACAATCGTCTTGATGGACACCTCTAGCTCGCGCATTGTACCCTCCTCATGAATTCCAAGTACTACAGCTGACCCAACGATAGCAGTGAGGTCTTCAAATGCTCTCTCTCTCTCTTTTGCAATGCATAGTAGACCCGCTCACAGGATTTTGGCTCCCTTAACTCCAGAATTCGTTGAGTTCCAAGGAGGCATACTGTACTTTGGCCAAAGTCATAGTCTCTTTGAGGCTTCTGCTTCCTGAGTCCCTCTTTCAACCGAGCTCTCTTGTCATGCAAGTATGCTGTAATCCTGCCATCCAAAGAGAAACAAAAAGAACTCCCTGTTACTTAGCAAAAAAAATGGCTCAACAAATAAGAAAAGAGATTTAGCAAATAAAATTAGATTCAAGTCACACCTCTAGATGAAATTTAAAGTTCAAGTTACACCTTCAGATCAGGTTCACCCTAACACTTAAAATCTAATGCTATCCTTACTGAACTCTCCAGCAAGGGCGAGTTAAAAAAAATGAAATGAAGCATGCACTTTCTTCGTCTGAGAGCTTTGCATCTATATTTATGCAGTAAAAATCCTATAATATACTTACTTGTGTGCAACAAAATCCATAGTTGGCAAGCGGATTTGTCCTCCCTCGAGCTTTATAGGCTTCAAAGAACCACTTGCAAGTATCTCTTGAGCCACCTCTGTCCGCAATTTTCTCTCCTCCACCTTTTCCTTACTAAAATTCACTTCATCATATATGGGGAAGTGCTTGTCTGCCCATGTTCGAATTAGTTGCAACTGTAAGAGCATTCCTCCACTCTGCTCATCAAGTCCTGCTCTCTTTAAGTCTAAATGGTTGCAGCTTCCCCTTGTTGATTTTGTATACAACAATTTTGGGTCATAAGCTAGGAGCTGTTTAGACTCAACTGCATCAAATCGGCCCAGCAAAGATGAACCGCTTGTTACATAACCAGCTGAAGCCTTTGCACATGTAGAAAGCCCCTGTACAAATGAGGATGTGCCCTTTGGGTGAGAGATCTCTTCAGCTATTGCCACTAACGAACTAGCAATGCCCAGTGGGACATCAGAAATCTGCCTCCAATCGTCCATTTGGAGCCTCAAAAATGCCATTCTATTCACCCTTTCCTTTTGCAAAGCTTTCCTGATGATCTCTCGATCATCATGCCAATGGTCCCTGCAAACATTGTCATGCACGCAATGTGTTCATAAATTCGCTCCAGATTGTCTTGAATTCAGCTCTGAGATTTTAGGAGGAGCCATGAAGCCTGAGTCCGTGCTTGGAGTATTTTGCGGGATCAAGAGTAAGAGTAGGAGAATGCACCGCTCTGGCTCCACCTCCCGAGGACGTACTACTGGCGCTCTCATTCATTCCCTCTGTTCCCTCCCAAATCATTCAAGATTGTACGTTTGAATTCCTTCGAATGTTTAATATGGGAACCTTGAAATATTGCATGGGGACCTTTGAATGTTGCATGGGAATAATTAACATGGTGACCTTTGTATGTTTGGGAACCACTAAATCTAGCAATCGGGACCTTTGAATGTTGCATGGGAATAATTAACATGGTGACCTTTGTATGTTTGGGAACCACTAAATCTAGCAATCTTGAAGGTGTACATGATGGCATGAGTAGCACATGTAGCTCCCAACAAATTTTGAAATTGGAATAATACAAAGGCAGTAGTAGCGGTCATTTGGTGGGCAAACCTAACATTCAAATGCACAGGTCACCAAGAAACAACAGCATCTGCTCCATTAAATTCCTATACGCGGTAGCAAATTACATAATACCGAGTTTGTTTGAGACCTCAGTTTTCATGCTCTCGTAGTCCTAGCAGGAACCCGGTGCCCATTCTTGAGTGTGTCCCAATTGCCAATGAATGTTGCCTCAGTCTCGTCAACCTACTCGAAAAGTTTAAAAAAAAAAGAGATACCAATAGCTAATGTTATTTTTCATGACAAGCTAATTGTGCTCATATTGGTAAATCTAGCAACTTGAAAGCTTAGGAATCTGAGTTTGTAGTTCATCCACCATCACTGTGATGCACTAGAGATTAGGAACATCAAGCTCAGGATCATAGGTAAACCGATAGCCCAAATCTTACACGTCACACTTGCCTTGTGAACGTTTGAATATTTGTCTTTTGTAGCACGTTTGTCTTCTTTATTGTGTGTGGCAATATGTTGCGGACCCCTTATTGTCCCATTCTTTGTTCTAATTAACTGCACCTAGGCACATGCGAATATTCATAGCAATACACTACAGGAGCCGTAGTTGTCTTAAATTATGTATTATTAACATGTGCGTCAGTGTTTCACCACTACATCTAGCAATACACTCGAAGGTATTGTATTGTGGGACTCGAAAGGTATCGTTAATTGTGGGGCTTTAGATGATGGGAGATTCCACGGAATCTCTGTCATCAAAGGTTCATGTTTTTTAAATTGTTAAAACTCCCATTATTTAGGTTTGATTGATCTCATACATTAGTTGTTATGGTTCAGATGTTGTACCCCAGGAATCCATCATGCCACCTGGTTGACTCCAACATGCCACCTTGGCTCCAACATGCCAAGGTGGCTCTAAGGGCTAGATTCCACATGCGGCAGTGGAAGTTTGTCGTAAAAACACAATTTTCCCTCTCGGTGATTCCACAAACAGGCACTACAGTTATCAAATTTGCTATATGTCATAGATCTACGGGGATGCTGAGGACATAGTGGATGAAAATGTCAGGGCTCAAACATAGGCTTTGAAATGCCAAGGTGGCTCAAACATGCGAAGGTGGCTCTAACATGCCATGTGGGCTCCAACATGGCACCTAGGCTCCAACATGGCAAGGTGGCTCAAATATGCTAAGGTAGCTCAAACATGCCACGTGGACTCCAACATGCCACTTAGGCTCAAACATGCCAAGGTGGCTCAAACATGCAACGCGGGCTCCAACACACCAAGGTGGCTCAAATATGCCATCTATGCTCCAACATGCCACCTAGGCTCAAACATGCCAAGGTGGCTCAAACATGCCATGTGGGCTCCAACATGCCACCTATGCTCCAACATGCCAAGGTGGCTCAGGCATGCCACCTAGACACCAATATGCCATCTAGGGCACCTAGCCACCCAAGTGGTGACATGGCATGCCAAGTAAGCGAGGCCAAGTTTTGACTAGACCAAAAATGAAAAGATGCCCATCTTTGGTCTTTTCATTGGGTGATATTGGCAAATTTTGGGTGACATGGCTAGATGGTGGTGACGTGGACAGGATGACTAGGACTTTATGAAAGAAATATGATAACCTTTGGAATTTTTGGTAGAGGAGTTTGGCAAGGGATAGAATAGAGGGATCTTGAAGAACTTAAAGCTACCGACACCCTTTCCCCAAATCGAGCGAGGCCAAGACTTTGTGTAACTTTCTCACGGAGGGAAGAGGCGGACCCGGGAGGCGGACTTTAGAAAGGTTGCGAAGCAATGCCAATGCCAATGCCCAAATGCCAATGCCCCCAACCCGGAGTTCACTTTCCCTATCCGACCATTGAATCGCCATTCAAGTAACCTGCTTCGAGCAGGTTCAAAAAAATTCAAGATCCAATCCGGAGAGCTTATCAAACTACAAAGCGCCCCGTGGTCGTAGTGTAGAAATCCAAGTGTTTTGTCGTTCGGGCGCACAAAGGCTCGGGAATGGAGATTAGACTTCGCCACGTCGTCCAGAATAGCAAAATCACCCAACGAAACCAAGTTACACGGTCGTTTTTTGCAACGAAAGAAACACAAACCCTCTACATGGCAATATTCTGCAGCCATCTCTTAGGCCAATTGACTACGAACGTGTTGGACACGAGCACTTTGGCGCTTCTTGGAGAAGGGATGGTCTTCTGCCCACGAAACTTGGTTCCTAGGGTAATGTCGATGCTTTGAGTCCATTGGCAGAGTCAGTTCACAGTTCCGGAGTGGGAGAGTTGTCCGTCCGTGGCCAGGGTTCTTCGGGAGAGGACCTTTGGGGCAAACTGGTTCTGGAAGGTTTTAAGGGTCCTTCTTCTGGCATCAACACCCTCCCTCTACGTGATGACATTGTGCAAGATCCTGTTCAAATCTGAATAGGATATGGTCTCCGAAACGTAAACCCTATGTGTTGCTAGGTTGTTGAAGGGTTTACGTTATGGAGGTCGAGTTTTTAGTCGGTTGCACTTGGGACACGGGATTTATGTTTGGGAGGCCATATCCTATTCAGATTTGAATAGGATATTGCACAATATCATCACGTAGAGGAGGGTGTTGATGCCGGAAGAAGGACCCTTAAAACCTTCCAAAGCGGTTGCCCAAAGGTCCTCTCCAGAAGAACCATGGCCACGGACGGACAACTCTCCCACTCGGAACCGTGGGTGACTCGACAATAGACTCAAAGTGTCGACATTACCCCGGGACCAAGTTTCGTGGGCAGAAGACCAAGTTTAGGTGGGAAGCGCGCCTATTTGTCGGCCAGTGTAGAAATCCAAGTGTTTTGTCGTTAAAGGCAAGTTACAAAGGCTCGGGAATGGAGATTAGACCACGTCGTCTGAATAGCAAAATCACCCTATGAAACCAAGTTACACGGTCATTTTTTTGCAACGAAAGAAACACAAACCCTTTACATGGCGTTCTGACCATCTCTTAGGCCAATTGACTACGAACGTGTTGGACACGAGCACTTTGGCGCTTCTTGGAGAAGGGATGGTCTTCTGCCCACGAAACTTGGTCCCTAGGGTAATGTCAATGCTTTGCATCTATTGGCAGAGTCAGTTCACGGTTCCGGAGTGGGAGAGTTGTCCGTCCGTGGCCAGGGTTCTTCGGGAGAGGACCTTTGGGGCAAACTGATTCCGGAAGGTTTTAAGGGTCCTTCTTCTGACGTCAACACCCTCCCTCTACGTGATGACATTGTGCAAGATCCCGTTGGCATCTGATGAGGATATGGCCTCCGAAACATAAACCCTGTGTGTTATTGAGGGTTTTACGTTATGGAGGTCGAGTTTTAGTCAATTGCACTTGGGACATGGTCGAGAAGCTGCAGTTGAAAATGCGAAGCAATAAGAATTAACGCAATGGGGTTTAGAGTTATTCTCCTCCTAGTGTGGCAGTTAGAATTCAAATGTTCCTTTTGCAGTAGCAAAATTGTTTGGGATCATTCAGGATGGCCAATAGATCCAAACTCTGTTATTTCAGTTGTCCTGGCTCTACATGTATGTTTAGAAAAGGTGACGCCTAGTTATCCAAGAAAACGACCATGTTTTGGCCTCCCAAACGTAAACCCTTCAATAACTTAGCAACACACAGGGTTTATGTTTCAGAGGCCATATCCTAGTCAGATTTGATCAAGATCTTGTACAATGTCATCACTAGTGGGAGGGTGTTGATGCCAGAAGACGGGCCTTTAAAACCTTCCAGAAGCAGTTCGCCCCATTAAAGGTCCTCTCAAAAGGCCTCTGGCCAGGGACGGGCAACTCTCCCACCCCGAAACTATGAATTGACTCTGCCAATTGACTCAAAACATCGACATTACCCTAGGGCCCAGGTTTCGTGGCAAAAGACCACCCCTTCTCCAAGAAGCGCCACAGTAGCTCATGTCCAATACGTTCGTAGTCAATTGGCCTAAGAGGTGGCTGTGAAATACTGCCACGTAGAGGGTTCGTGTTTTCTTCGTTGCGGCATTTCCATTGTTGAAACATCTTTTCAAAAGGTAAGCCTTGATGTGAATTTATTATAAAATGACTGACTGTTGGGGATAGTAATCTCTTTTGCTACGAAACTTAACTAGGCTGTTAACTAGCTGATTCCATGATAATTAGATCAATGGGGAAGTAACAATCGAATTCATTTCCATCTAGTTGTTAGAGTAATGTGCTTTGATAACATTGGCAAGATCATTCATATAGGTGTGCATGACCATAGAGAGCGACACAACTTTTGCATGCTTTCCCTGCTCATTGGCTCTACAGAGCTGCCTTCTTCGACATAACAGTCGCAAGAAGAATAACCAAGGAAACAATGATCTTTAAAAACTAACCAGGGTTGTTTTTGCCGTTCTACAATTGCCAGACATTCCTCAATGAACATGTATTATGTTGTCCTAGACCTCCAGTCATGATCTGAATCCACTCTGTTTAGATGATCTAAAGCTAGGCCAGTCAATTTCATAAACTCCCTGTAACCATAAATACCATATTATTGTCACAACAAGAAATAAAGAGTGACTCTAAAAGAGCTTGTCCACTTATTCAATCGTTGTGCCATGAACTAAAGGTTGCACAACTCTGCACAACAGTCCTTGAGTTGCAGAACAACGAAGTCACTTGGGCAATCTAACTTACAAACTTCATAGTCTCTCTTTCACTTATATCCGGTATTATATTTACATATTTGTTTCCATGGAGGAGCAGTTATGTTTAATATCCGTAGATGTTGAGATAAGATTTAGAATGAACGTAAGCAAGCTTCTTAATATTGACATGCTAAGAATTGATGGCAATAGTTTAAAACAATATATGGGGAATCAGCTTGCAGCATCTTATATCCTCAACTGATTGTCTTTCTTATGTATGCAGTAAGAAATTTGGGATACTATTCAATTTCCCTTCGGTACTTGCATACGTTGTGAATGTTTTCAGGTCTTGGTCTGAGGACTTTGCGTATCTCCTGGAATTCATCATGATCCATTGACACAATTCAGGATGGAATACCTTCAAACATTCTATTGTTCGTATGCAAAATAGTATCCTTCTATCTAGCAATGCCATTATGTTATACTTCTGATCATGCCAATCATACAATCAGTATAACTAGTTCTACTATGTCAGGATGGAATGGAATAATAAAACTAACATTCATATGCTAGTAAGATGCATTTTTTTATGTATAAAATTTATATGTTGGTAGGATGCATTTGCTGATGTTATTTTTTAACTTTGTATGGTTTTCTTTTCCTATGTAACAGGGTTTTATGTACCACACATGCACAGTAACTTTGTAGGAACTTGGACACCTAGGTAAACAGAGCACCAGATATAGAGCTCTCTACAATCTATAGTTGCTTCTATTTCAAAAAATCCTGGAAAGAACATAATCATGTCAATGACACTTATATTGCTGCAGGCATGTACTATGTAACTATGTGCCTTTTCATATTCATATAATTTGGTATAAGTTTGCATTTTTTTTTTTTTATTATTATTATTATTATTATATAATGTCTGATGCTCACTTGGGCCTCGGAGGCCATGGAGCACATGAACAACAATTTACAATTTTAATAGCAAGGAACGATTGATAGCCCTTATATATGGTCAGCGTCATTGGTGGTATATGTATAAATGAAGAGAAATCTTCGCCCTGGATGCCAAAGTTGTGTCTAATATCCGCATATTCTTAACACCGTATGAAAGTATGATTTTCGTCTTACACATCCCACGCCTTGCATATTCTACACGACGATTTTTTCACGGGTATTTTTGCCCATCCGCCTGTTTCTATTTCGTGATTGTGTGACCCGGTTCTATACACGGCTATTAGTTTCCTTTGTCTTTGGCTGGGGATGTTAGCCTTTAAATATAGTTGGCTCTCATATGTCCTCATGCAATTAATATCTGCCCGGTATTGTTGCATCCTCTTCCCTCGGATCAGCCCATAATTTTCCAATGCCATCCTTTCAAGTAAAGCTCGGACTTCATCTTTCTCTTGGCCATGAAGAGCTCTCTAAACCCCATTTACCAGCCCATGCCGACGGCTTTCCTTTGTCATTACGAGTTTTCTAGTGCTTGATGTGATAACCTTATTCGGATCTTGTGCTTTAACCCTATTATAGAAATTTATAGCATGAAAAGCCCTTCTAGCTCAAGCGGGAACATACTGTCTCGCTAGAGTTATGGTCACACGGAGTTTGTGATCTTATCCCAAGCGGGGATAGGTTCTGCACGCATGAAACTATTTTTTCAGACGTATAAAAGTGCAAAAAACACGTATTTTTGGGAAAATACGTATTTTTGTATTTAATACCGCCGTGGAAAAAAAAAGTTTAGTAGTTTAAACAGAACCTTTTTACTTTTACGAACTTTCTTTCGTAGTTTAAGTCTAAGTTTTAAACACGCGAATCCCTCCGACTTTCACAGAAGAAAGTTTTAATGTTCGCTTACGTGAAACTCTTTTCGCGTAAGTAGCGAAGTATAAAGGATAAAACGCCAAACTTTTTTGTTCGCGTAAGCATTCTTTTGCGTTTACACGCTAAGGGCGGTTCGAAGTTTAAGCAGTTTAAACGCCGGTTTCTATATATATTTCGATTTTAACCGAAATAGTTTGGCGTGAAGTTTAATTTGACCGCTTGCGACGCGAAAGATGTTTTCGCAGAAGCGTAAAACAATTCATTTTAAGCTTAAACTATTTTGGTTCACAGAACGAAAAATTTGTTTAAACTTCACCTTGAACGGACGAAGTTTAAACAGCTTGTTTTTAAACTACCGAAAATTTTCGACGCAGGAAATTTTTAGTCGTATTTTTGAGATTAAACGCCAAATTTGTGCCAGATCAAACTAAAAAAAATGTGATATGATAAAACGATACAAGATCTTGAACCTATCCCGATCCCAAGTTCCTCTTCCGGATACATCTTCTGGACCCCCTCTATTTGTTTCCACATTCTTGCAGAGATTTCTGGCCCCCAAATTGGAGCACCATACAGCACAACTGTCTGAACAAGAGTTTTGAATAGCATCTTCTTCAGGTTCAGTCAGTGAGGGAGGCTTTTCTACACTTCGCCATCATGCTAAATAATGTTTGCCTTACCTTTGAGACTCGCCTATTTATGCAATTCTTCCATTTGTAATTAGATGCAATGTCAAGTCCTAGATATTTGTATGAGTCAACTGTTTCTAAAATCTGCCCCTTATATGTGAAAACAGGCCGCTCCCTTGTCCCAAAAATCATGACCTTTGATTTTGAAAGGTTTACATTCATCTTTTTTGCTTCGCAGAACTGCTCCAACTTCTGTAAATGATCTTGCAAGGTTACCTTCTTACTAGCAAGAAGGACTACATCATCTGCGTATAGGAGAAGCTGCACTATGTATGTGCCTAATTTTGTTCCTGCTAAAGATCCGGCCAAAGAGCCAATCATCTAACTCATCTATAAAACTCCAACAGAGTCGGGGAAAGGGGACACCCCCTTAGAACTCCTATGGTGCTTCGATTTCAGTGTCCAAGTCCCATGCTACCTTAATCAATACTTCCTTTGTATAAGCGGGATCACTCCTTAGCTCCATAGGGACACCTATCGAATTAATCATCCACCGAGTTCCTTGCGTGAGATCGTATCGAATGCCTTTGTGAAGTCTATAAAAGCCATGTACGGGGATGCGTTTGGAGCTTTGGCTTTCTCGATCAACTCTAAGCGTTAGCACATGGTCCAATGTACTATGTTTTACGCCTAAAACACGCTTTTGGTAATGTGAGCGAATATTCTTTTGCTCAGCCCATGAGCTCGATTTTGCTTCTAACAAGCTGCCCAAGATTTTTTGAGAACATGCCAATTAGAATAGTTCGTAGTTGCACGCAACTTTTTGGTCTCCTCCTTTATGGATCGGGTGGACCCTATTAATTCTCCAACTCTTTTGGTAGCCCTTGAATTAAGCTATTATTGAGCAGCTCATTAGGGTAGCTAATGTATTCTCCCCGCTCCATTTAAGAAGCTCCATGCACAAGCCATCTGCGTCCTGTGCCTTATTATTTGATGCTTTGGATAAGCATTCTTTAATACCTCTCATCGTGGAAAGGGCATTGTTGAGCGCAGATTTGCATGCTTTCGCCATCTATCTCATATATATCCCTGACATGTTTTAACAGTGACTCGGTATCTAGAACAGTTTGTATATGGCTGTCCTGCAGTCTACTCCAGAAACTTTTGGGAGATTTCAGAAGTTGTTCTGATAGGTCTGATTGCCTTTGAGCAAAGTAAGCGCGTTTTTTGTTCCTAATGAACTGCTTGTACCATTTAGGCTTGCATATGCAATTTTGTGGCAATCTTTTTCTAGCATCCCGACATTACGAATCCCACCACCTAATTGCAAGGTCTACCTGTTATGAATTTCTTTTGAGCCCAAATGCCTTTTTCCCTCTTTGCAAATAGGAGCCCTTGAAAATTTCTTGCACGGGTCTCCAAATCCCCGACCATGTAGCACAGCCCACAAGCTCTTCTATGTTTTTCTCATATGCTTCATGATGTTTATAGCTGATTTTTAAACGAGGATGAAAGCTGGCTGCAGAGATCTCTAGCTTGGCAAAAGCTTTAAGTGTTATATGCAAGGGCGCATGATCTGACTCATGTAGCTGTTCTCCCACCTGGAAATCAGAAATAAGGTCTTTGCTTCTTGCCAAAAGATAATCAATGGTGCTGCCTCCGGTGATTCCTATAAGTCATATTCGGATTGTGGAAAAGCTTTTATTCCATTGATTATTTTCGGTTGGCGGTGGTGCTTAATTCAAGCGCTTTTGTGACCCATTTCATTGGATATTATATCCTCTCGAAAAATCATGTCATATGGTGGTCGTGTTCATCAAGGCATACATTTGCCAAATCCTCAAAGGTATTAAACTTGTCGGGTTGCCAGGTTACGCCATTGAAATCACCCATTATAAATATATCCCCCTTGGGATGAGTATTCAAGAATATCAGAGCACAAATTTCCGTAAGGGTTCTCTTTGTCTAGATTATGCTTATGATATATGCTAGCATTTTCTGAGCAAAGTAGCGGCAGCAAAAATTAGTGGTTGCCTTCCATTAACCCGAACCAAATGTATTGGTTGCTTGGGTCTTGCCTTAAGATCTGAAAATCATATCTTTGTATCTTTCTTCTTGTGCGGGGCTATGCCTCCAAACCACGCCCAACTCTATTTACTTTCTCGGATTCATTTGAGCTAACAAGACATAACTTTGGTATGTCGTAGAGATCAAACCGGGTGAGCCCATGTCTCGCGGAAGCATAATAGATCTTGGTGTTGCCAATTTTCCGAGTGTTGCATTTATTTTTTTCCGAGATAGTCCATGCGCATTCCATAGACTAATTCTCAAGGCCCTTGCTTCCTAGTTGTGTTTCTGTTTGTGATGATGGCTTTTCCTGCTTGGTCCGGATATGCAACTAATCCTTTATCCCTGGCCTCTTTTACTTTTTGCCCATTCAAGCTTTCGCAGATTCTAAGCGGCTTGGAGTAAGGTCCCGATCCAGTTAGATCTTCTCTCCCTTAAGCACATTTCATTTATGCGAGAACTCTATCTCTAGCTTCTTTTTGTGCGGAATTTCACTAGAATTGGGCTAGAGTATGTACCTGGTTTTCCCAATCTTCTTGACGACACATGAAGTGGGTCATGAAGACGATTGTCTCGAGAAAAGCGCCTAACAGTAATTATTATTTTTTTTTTGATAGCATGTTTGTGCTTTATAAGGCAGCACATGAAAAAGTAACAGAACACTTAAGAGCATCATACTATGAATATGAGCTCAAGAATAACAAGCCTAACAAGAAATTCGCAGGAGAGGTAGCAAATGCTAATAAGCCAGTAAGAAAATGATCCTCAGTGTGAACAGGTCCAAGAAATCTGAATTCAGTTGTTGAGGGAGGCCACTCTGAGTTTGAACTGCAAAAACCTGCAAAAAGGCAATCCTTCCCGAAATATAAATAGATCAAGATTAGATAAGAGCAAGAGTGTGATTAACAGATGGCTATGGAAGGGGGATTCCATGATCAGTGAGGAAGCAATCATTGAAGTAGGCATTGAAAGGGTCAGTGGATCCAAAGAAGTATTGGTTTGGGCCCCAATTATTGGAGTAAAAGAGCCTGAATTTATCCTTGTCCTCCAGTAATATCAGCAAGGAGCCATACAGATCAGCAATAAGTTTATGATTGTAGTACATGGTTCTGTATCTTGTCAGCTGCCTTTCAGTGAGAATAAAGTGATGATTGGCCAAGAAGGCCCAAAGGCAGTGGATCTGAACCACTTCCCTACAGAAGATAGATGCCCAAAGATCTTCACTTTCCTTCAGATATCTCATGCGTCCCCTTTTCATAAGAAACGACTCCATAGATGTTGCAAGATCATTTTTCATGACTGAATCCACTGGGTGCTGGCTGAATGGCGAGCTGTCATCGAATTTTCTTGCTCCCTCCCCACGCAGGAAGTCAAGATATTCTAGTTTCATCAGAAAACAAAACATTAGAATCTACAATATTTAAATTGGAAGCAAATAAATTATAAAATCCCCTGTAAGCTCCATGAAGCTCCCATTTCCTGTCATGATTAGTTCCAACTTTATTCTTATGAGCAGTAGCAATAGTTTCAAAGTCAAATTGGAAGTTCATTTTGATCCAAAAAACTGAAGGTCTATTCTTCCCATATAAAAACACGATTTTCCAGCAATCCAATTCGAGGAAACTATTCAATTTAGTGCAGCTGAAAATGTGACACATATCTTCAATCTCATGGCGGTCGGCATGATATTATGATATTTTTGGAAAGGGATTGTAAGTTACTTAAAGCGCCATTAGCAATAAGCCATATCTGAGGGAAATTTTGGGAGGGCGAAGAGTCCTAGACGTTCTTGAAGAGTTCTCTTAGTGGTAAGATTGATACCCCATTTGGTCATTGCCTTAATATTAGTAGGATCATGGGAAAGGCACTTATAAATATCTCTCACTTTATAGTCAAACTTGCCATTGAGAGACCAATCACCTTTTCCTGAGTTAGGAGAAAGATTTGCCAAATAAGGCTTGATAAGGAGATATACTTTCCTGTCAGAAGATGTACCTTTGATGATATTTTTGAGAGCAGTCCAAGAAATCAGCCTACACCCATTGAAAAGATCTCTAATGTAATACAGACCAGCATCATGCCATTTCTTGCAAATCCTGGGGTGTTTGATTGCCAGAACATTGGAATTATGATTAAGAAAGATAGGATTCCAGAAAATAGGCATATCAGAGTGCAAATGATCAGATGAGATAAATTGATAGTGGGGAGAAATAGAATTCCAAGCCTTAATCAGATTATTCATCAAAGGAGAGATATTAGGAGCAGTTTTCAGTTGAGTAAAGGCTGAATTTGGTAACAAATGATGAACAGATGGATGACCAGAAGGATGACTAAGATTGATCCAGTATCTGATGAACTTATGAGCAGGAGATTGGCTCCCATAGATGGCTCTCCAAACAAATTTACCTGCAAGAGATTGAGCTTGAAGAAAAAGGTCCTTACAGCCAAGACCACCTGCTATTTTAGTCTTGCAGATAGAGTTCCAATTGACCAAGTGACTGCCTTTCCAAATAAAGTTTCTGATAATTTTTTGGAGCTCAAGATAAATACACTTAGGAGCAATTAGAGCAGTAGAAAAGTAGACATGAGAGCTAGCAAGAACCGAATTTGCAATGATAGTTCTACCTGCTAGAGTGAGATAATTTCTGTAATTATTCAGCTTTTTCTTAATTCTCTGAAGGATAGGATCCCACAGCCCTTTCAAGCTCTGATTTATAGATAGAGGCATCCCTAAAAGCTTAGTGGCTTGACCCACAGGGAGAACATTAATGTCAAGACCTGTTGATGAGGAAGATCACCAATAATTAAGCTCTTATTGACATTAAGATAAATACCAGAAGCAGCTAAAAATTGATATATGACTTTAAGGAAGCAGTCAATATTGGCCAAATCAGCTTCAAGGAAGGAGAAAGTATCATCAACATATTGAAGCATGGTAAGATATTCATCTGAATTGGGGAGCTTGAGTCCTTTAATCAAGCTATTTTCCTGATAGTAGGTGATGACTTTGGTAAGCAATTCAGCTGCAACTAGAAAAAGGTAAGGAGCAAGAGGACATCCTTGTCTAACTCCACAAGATAAAGAGAAAAAACCAGAGGGCACACCATTTATAAGCACAGCTGATTTGGATCTAAGATTAAGTCCAAGGATGAGATTAATGAGCTTAGGATGAAAACCAAGCTTGACCATAGCAAATTCAAGAAAATCCCATCTGACCGAGTCAAAGGCTCTCTTGAAATCCAGTTTAAGTAAAATGCAGTTCTGGTTTGAAATTTTGTTCCAATGTAATCCCTCCATGGCTGCCACATAATTATCCAGAATGTATCTCTTGGGCAGAAAAGCTGACTGATTGGGACTGATGTTCCTTTGAAGATAGCTATTAATTCTGAGAGCAATAATCTTGGCACAAAGCTTATAGGAAGTATTAGTGAGAGAGATAGGTCTCCAATCTTGAAATTTATTTGGATGATCAACTTTTGGGATCAAAGCTATGAATCCACTGGCAATAGAAGTCTGAAGACAATCATTATTCCAGAAGTCATGAATCATGGAAGTAATGTCATCTTTGAGGATATCCCAGAACTTAACATAAAACTCAGGTGGCAACCCATCAGGACCAGGGGATTTTCCCTTACTGAGAGAAGAAAGGGTAGTTAGGATCTCATTCTGGGAAGGAGGGTCACTTATAGCAGCATTCATAACTTCAGGAGCATCAGGAAGGATACCATTGACCAGATTTTTGAAGTCAGTTGCCTTGGCCATGTCAGGAATAGGTTTGCTCATAAAAATATCCATATATTTGTCTCTGAAGAAAGAAGAAATGTCAGAGTGAGAAGAGTATTTTTCCCCACTATCATCCTCAACTTCTGTTATAGAATTTCTGAGCACCCTACTTTTAGCTACCCTGAAGAAGAACTTTGAGCTGCCAGAATCCATTTGGTTGGAGTATTTGATGGCCGACCCTTTAGCTTCTATCTCCTCAATGTTTCTAATCTTCCTTTCTAGAACCTCCTCTCCTATTTGCAGGTTTAGATTTGTTGGATCTTGCTGAAGTAAAGATCTGATTTCCTTCATGAGCATGAGAAGCTGATTTTTTTCCATTTCACACTGAAGATGCCTATCTTTAGACCATTTCTTAATCCAAGATTTGATAGCTTTGATTTTAGAATAGAACTGATTATCCTGATGCATACCTATATTTCTGACAGAGAGATCCTCATAAAAAGCAGAAAACTGAGAGCAGAAATTCTCATTATTCAGGAGAGATGTATTGAACTTAAAAGGGGTACTTCCCTGTCTTTGGATCCTGGTGACATGAGAAGTATGCAGGATCTGAGGTTGATGATCAGAAATAGAAGTTCCCTCATCACTAGAGACATAACTGTTATCCCAGAAGGAAGTGGAAGGATTGGAGACATAGAATCTGTCCAAAGTACAGTAGACTCTAGCTTTATCTTTTTGCTTATTTGACCAAGTATAATTGGCAGTCGAGGAGGGGATATAGATCAGGCCATTATCAGAAATAAGGGAGTCCCAGGCTTGTCTCTCAGACCTAGTCATATTTATTTTGTTCCCTAATTTCAGGTCCCAGGAAGGAGTATTATTAAAGTCCCCAGCAATAATCCAGTTGTCCAAATTTTGAGAGGCTAGCCAAGAGTTGATCTCTTTCCAAACAGGTTCTCTATCATTTGGATTAGTTGGAGCATAGATGTTAACAATACCAAAGACAGAATTGGAAACAGAAAGAGTAACAGCTTGCTATGTTCTGGAAGGGCCATTGTAACAAGAGATATGATTAAGATCAGCCCTCCAAATGATAGCAAGGCCACCACTCGCCCCCACAGAATCAATCCAAATAGAGGAGGAATTTGGATAAATCCAATCACCCAAGTTACTAGCTTCAAAGGAGGGAAGCTTGATCTCCTGAAGAAGAATAATATCAGTTTTATATAACCTGATTTGAGCAATGGCTCTTCTTCTCTTAAGAGGACCTTTAATTCCTCTAAGATTCCAAGATAAAATCTTCATATCTAGAAGGAAAGAAGGGGAAAAATCAATGTCTATAAGATTTTGATTTCTTTTTGCTCCTAGTATTTTGAGCAGGAGTTTTGTTCAACCCTGACATAAACTTTCCCTTGTTGTTCCTAACCTTTTTACTAGATTTACTAGCTGGATGATCTCTGTCAGGCACAGATGGTTTGGCAGAATTTTCAAGAAGATACTCTTCCTTTCCCCAATTCTCTTTGTCAATTAGGTGATCCTCACCCTCACTATTATCACTATGGTCACTATTATCAGAATAACCACCAGGATAAAATTGAAACATAGAATTAATATCAAGATTATTTAAAGGAGCAGAAAGATTAACTTGCCTGGAATTTTCATGTTGCTCCTCCTCTTCTGCACCTTGTGGAGTCTCAGGGACATAGTCACAAGAATCCAAATTACTAACCTCTCTTTCCTGTGATTGATCCTTATCTTCTGAGTCAAGAACCATTTGCAGTGAAGCTAGCTGATCTGCAACTTTACTGGATATTTTTGGAGGACTAAGGGGCACATTTATGATGGGATAATCCAAATCAATAAGAGATGGTAGAGGTGGCAGAACTGGAGGGGTAGGAATAGGCTGCTTGAGGGATGAGAAAACCTGGGTTGATTGTGGTGTAGGAAGGGCAGTAGAGGGGCAACATACTTTGCTCTTATGTAAATCAGGATCTAAATTAATATCCGGGTCAGATAATACCTGAAAAGTGTTTTGACAGTCTATAAGCAGCTTATCTTGATGTTGAGCCACACTCCCTTGTTGCAGATTGTTTCCATCATAGTTGACTTCATTGGTATGGCAAACAGATTTGGACAAAACCAAATCTGATTGACAATGAGGCACATTAGAAGTTATATTTTGCTGAGTTAGGCTTGCTGAAGTAGCAGAAGAGGTCTGTGAATTCTTTCCAAAAGAATTCATTTTCTGTTTAGCTTTATCCTGAGATTTTATAGTTAATGACATTTTTGATTGGGAAGTCCATAAGACTATAACAATGGCCCTTATCTTGTCTTCACAAACCATTAACATTCAGCATATAAAAATTAAATCCCTAACACATAACAACCAACACATAACAACATTGACATTAACAACCAACACATAACTACCATTGATATTAATTAATTAACCATTGGGTCCAACACATTTAAATTAAAATCCCCTTCAACCCCTTTGGTTTGGGTGCATATTCACACGGGGGTGACTCTAGGCAACGAGAGCTGTTGGATAGGCATATTCACCCTTTATTCCTTAATCTACACCGATGACGTAAAGTTCCTAGTTTGTGGGGTATGCAAGTACAAAATTTGCTATACTGTATAACAAGATTCACAAAATACTATAAGATTTCAAGTAGAATACTATATGGTGTTGATTTCGTACATGCAAAATACAATTATGAGGGCTCTCGCTGCCCTACGTCACCCCCCGTGTGAATATGCACCCAAACCAAAGGGGGTTTAAGGGGGATTTTAATTTAAATGTGTTGGACCCAATGGTTGCGTTAATTAATATCAATGGTAGTTATGTGTTGGTTGTTAATGTCAATGGTTGTTATGTGTTGGTTGTTATGTGTTAGGGATTTAATTTTATATGTTGAATGTTAATGGTTTGTGTTGTAAAATTTTTTTGGCCCCTTGAGGGCCTTAGAGACGTCACCCCCCCAGGGTGTGACAAAAATTTTAGAATTCAAACCAGAAAAAAACTAGAATTCATTTGAGGCTTTCATCACCTGTAGCTTTTGAATTTCATCACAATAAAACAAATAGAACATAAGTAAAAGTTACCATAAAGATAGAGCAGATTGATCCCATTATTCTGAAAGTCATAAAGATTGCAACACCCATACACAAACATTTTTCAACCTGGAATTTAATGAAGCCTTTGGCCTCCATGGATTCTTGTGGTGAGAAACCAAAGTGGGAAACTTTTCTGCTTGTTAGCACAAGGATCTAGAAGCCTTGGAATTTGCTTAATAACTGCCTCAAAATCTAAAAATGCATGGTAATTTTTTGCAAGCTTCATTCGGAATGAGCCATAAAACAATATCCAATAGGCTAATCCTGTGTTAATCAAACCGGTAGGATGCCTACCAAACCCGGCCGAAAAATTGCTGTTCTAGCATAATAACTTAACCAAACATATCCATATCATACACTATCAAAAAAAAAAGATCTCGGAGAGAGCTTTCCAACATAATAAAAATCATCTCAAACAGAGCTGGATCAAAAGTTATGATAAGAAATCGTGCCGACGGAAACCGCACTACATGCGCCCTTCAAGTCCTTCATGTGCCCATTATGCACCACACACACAAAAAGAGGGCTTTTGTTGTGAGCCATTGGTTGTTGACCATTATGCACCACACGCACAAAAAAAAGGGCTTTTGTTGTGAGTCATTGGTTGTTGACCATTATGCACCACACGCAAAAAAAGAGCTTTTGTTGTGAACCATTGGTTGTTGACCATTATGCACCACACGCACAAAAAAGGGCTTTTTGTTGTGAGCCATTGGTTGTTGACCATTGAAAAAAAGGCTAAAATCAATGGCTCGAGAAATGGTGCACTCTAGATGTACGCGATTAGTACATCCATTTGAATACATCACGAAATCATAGGAAAACCTTAGTGAAAAGCGTGACAAAAAAACACAAAGAAAACCCCCTGTTATTATGCTACATATTGGTCGAGTCAAGCATAGATCATGAGAAGCATGATTAACTTTTTTTGGAACAGTACCTTTACCCAAAAGTTTTGGCTCCCCAATTGTTATACCAAAGTGTTCTTCTTATATCCGAAAGAGTTGTCCTCAAGGATTTTTTCCTTGGCTTTAATCGCAACTCCCATCGCTTTACATTTTTTGAATCCTTTTGTAGCTGCCATTGACTTTGGTCCATTTGAAATTGTCATTCTCAGGCAATTTGTGAAATGTGTCCAGACCCTTGGATTCATTTGTTTGGATCACACCCTCACTATCAGAGTGTTCCTTAGAATTATCACCTGGAAGAAGTTGAGTAGAGCCTGCTATTTTCTCCCCTTCAACCACATTATCTCTGCTGATTTGAAGTGAAACTGTGAAAGACTTACAGTCAGAGTACCAGAAATGTCTTTGGTAACATTTTTGGCATTGGGATGGCAATCCAGACCATCTAAGAGCTAAGGAAGATTCTACTCCAAAGGCATCTATGAAAGGAATGGAGATAGGAATTTCTTTGGAGAGGTCTAGCTGCACAAAGGCACGTGGAGGTTTGGATGGAGAGTATTCAGTAGAAATATAGGTGCCAATGGTGTTAAATAGGAGCTTGAAACATTCTTCATCCCAATAAATAGGATTAAGTCAAGAAGCGAGGTTGAGGCAATACAAAGATTGTTCATTTGTTCAATATCAAGTTTTGGATGCCATTTGAGAAAGGACAGTTGAGTGGTTTCAAAAGTCAGGGGACCATAGTTGAGAAAGAAATTAGCTGATCTAGCATTCCCACACTCAAGCATAATGTAAGGGAAATTAAGCCGAAATGTGACTTGAATTATGATACCTTTATTTAGGTTAAGGAGAAAAGCCCATAGTTTGTCAAGCTTAATCCCACATTTTTGGATCTTGATTATGACAGCTGAATTGGATAAAGCATCGATGCGCATTTAATTAAAGTGCATTCCCACTTTTTTTCGGAACCCTGTTATTTTACACAAAAAGGAGCACCCCGACCCGAAAACTGTCCATAATTCGAATTTTTGTCTGTTAGTGTGCATCCAAGCTTTCTTCCAATTTTCTTGGATAGCGAGTCGAGAACAAGAACAATGCAACTCAAACATAGGAATTTCATTACAGATTGAAACCAGAGTTCTAGTTGAAAAAGATTCTTAGTTGAACATTTTGGCTCTATTTTCTTAGGTTGGTAGACAAGAGATCACAAATTCCAACAAAAATTAAGCAAATTGTTTACTTAATCACCAAAAAATTACTAGTTTTGAGATACCTTATATTTATAAATGGGCTCATTACAATATATATTACGGTGGGTGAAGAGACCATAGTGGGTGATGGGCACAATGATTACACCCTCTTCACACATGAACCTCCTAGTGCAAAGGGCGTGGAGCTCTCCAAGTCCGCGAGCAACTTTACAGGACGATAGAAATTTGTATGAGAAGTTCCTTCATGGGTCACGTGCTTGTATGTGACGTTTCCAAAGATATACGGTCGTCCCGTTATCGACATCTTGATCTTCATCACGCGTACCACGCCACTCCAAGCGGCGTGTACACCGTGTAGCCAGGTGAGTAGCCCTAGGGGGCAACTTGCTGGGTATGTGCATTTCTTATTAATGTGCACATTAAGGTGCACACATTTCCATGTAGGCACATTTGGCCACCTAGCCATTAAAGGCAAGTGGGCCCATTTCCAATTATCCCACATACCTAAAGGGATAATTGGAAACCCTAAGCCCCAACCCTTGCCTATTTAAGTAGGAGAACCCTAACTTGCCCATTTTCGTTCCTAGGGTTTTAGAGCTCTGTTTTTGGCTGCTCTAGGAGTCAAAACCGCCTCCCGGACTCGGCGAGAGAATGGCACCATTAGTTTCCCTTGATTCGGCGACAAAGTGGGATGGTCGAACTCAGTCAGGAGGAGCAACTCATGGATCAGGTATGTAGTCGATTTAATGGTCTAAACCGTTTTCCGGTCATTGTATCGAGTGGGTTTAGCCTATTAAATCGCCTTTAGCAGCTATCTAGATCTCTAGATGAGTAGATACGGACTCTAACTAAAGAACCTAACTCTATGATATAGATTAGATCTATGTTCTTTAGTTCTTCCTGGGTGATGTATATGGATGATGTATCAGTGAACTCCTTGTATTGGGAAGGGGGTAGAGACTCTCAAGCTTGGTAGTAGATGCTCCCTAGATTAGCCTCTCTAGCACACCATAGATTCGACTGTACAAGAAACCACACACGGTTGTGGGTGAAGGGGCCGACCGCTAAGAAGGAGGTTCGGTCTCGACTCTTGAGCGATCCCTCGGGTGTGTGAGGCCTACCGGGGATCATTGTGACTAGGTCTAATGGCTTACCCGAGTGTGGGTAAGGCATGGGCTCGATTTGCCGTGAAGTGGTGTTCATGACTTTCCGCTGGGTTCACGAACACGGGCAAAGGGCCCCTAGTCACCTTGAGTCAAAGCATGTAGATCTGCGGAGGGAGTGATCCCTACCGCCCCCATCGGAATCGGGAGATGAACCCAGGAATAGCCCTTTTGGCTATGCATCCGGGCGGGCGGTCGAGTCCCAACACTTTTTCAGCCTACTCGCAAAGTGTGTACTGTGGAGGGGCGGATGGAGTGGACAACCCATGCCATGTTCTTATACCCGGCCAAATCTTGCCATGAATTACATGCGCAATGAACTCTGGAGACCCAAGCTGTCAGTCATCCCTTTGAGTCTCGAGCCTTGGGTAGGATTCCCCTATGTGATGTCTTTGATCTTTGTCTATGCAGAGATATGTGGAGGACCATCTTTCGTGATGGTCATATGATGTTGATGTATGTACTCTTCGACATGTATGTTTACGCTTCCTCAGCCTAGGTAGGCCCCGAGGGAGGCAGGGGTAAAGGACCCCTTCATTCTTCCCTTTGGAACTCTTCAAGGTTGCGATGATACGTGGAGGGCCCTATATTAGCATGGAGCTGGTATGGGGGATGAACCCTGTTTGTATACCGGTGAGTGCACCGATATGAGCAGGGGACGCCACGAGTGGTATCGAGCAATGTTCTTGGAGACCAAGAGCAAAGCACCGCCATGCTCCCAAAGAGAGTACTAACTTGATAGGATCCTTAAACCTCGAAAAGGGGAAAATTTTTTCCTCATTTTTGGTAGTTTATGCTAAGCTAATAAACAGATTAAATAAACTGGAACTTAATAAGACTAAAAAGAATGAGCCAAACATTTGCCGGTAAGGTGGTCTCCATTTCGCGCGGGTTGAAGACCTACACTTCAGTTTTGAAGCGAGCTGATTGAAGACCTACACTTGAGTTTTGAAGCGAGGCGTAAGCTGTGAGACATTGGTCTAAAACAGCTTGAAATGTTGTAAAATTTAAAAAAGTAACTTGGTAATTCGAATTTTAGCCTAGGAATTAGCTAGATTAGTCTAGTTTTCCAGTCTATTTGAACCTCATCTTAAAAGGATTCCTGCAATAGCGAGAATTGAACCTCCCATCCACAGGGTTGAACCCCTCCAACCCCCCGTGCCAACCAACCGAGGCGGGCATCGTTTGTGTTTGAATTATAATTCTTAATTAGATTTAAGCTTTAATAATGTTAGATAATATTAATGGCTAAGCCTTAGACTTAGAACCAAGACCCTTAAGCTAGATAGAGAGACAGATCTTGATACACACCAGACTGGATCGACATGATGCGCACCAAATGCAGACCAGCTCGACTTTTCGACAAGGGGGCTAAAAAAATGGAGGCCGAAGGAAACAAGAAGAGGAGAGGAGCGAGAGAGCGGGAGGCCAAGGCTCAAGAAGCAAAGCAGAGCGAGAAGCCGGTCCAACATTTTGAAGACTCAACACACTGCAGACCGTTCATGCGGGCTTAGTAAAACCTCATGAGGGAAGGCATGTAATTAGCTAGTTTAATTAAGGGAGATCCCCATTAGATATGTTGTAAATAATCAATAATTTTGTTAATACATGATAATTTTGAGTAGTTTATGTGTCAAATCTTGCTTAATTAGGGACGAGTTAGCAAGTAGCAGTTGTATTTTAGTAAAATAGGATATTCTCTCGACCAAAAAGTGTGATGTCTCACAGCTCGCACCTTGTCAAGGAACTAAACTTTAGTTTTGAGCAAGGCGCAACTCGGTGAACCTTCATCTAGACCATGTCCAAACTAGACCAAAACACCTCCAAATTGACCAAGTAAAGGGGTCCATTACGCTAACTTCGATGAGACTGGCATGATTTGACCCTTAGATCACCCAAATTGGACAAGTTTGACCCAATTTACAGCCAATGTCTCACAGCTCGCGCTTTGGTCAAAGAAAACTTTAGTTTTTGAGCAGGGGCAACCTGGTGAGACCTCCAAACTTTGAACCTCCATAACTTGAGCTACTGAGCTCCAAATCACCTGAAATTTGTTGCAATAGGACCGTTAGACAGCCTAGAATCCATTTATGACCTCAAATTAGGCTAGAAATGTCAAACCCTAGCTCAAAATGACCAAAATTGCTCAAACCCTTGAATTGTTTTTCCAAACTGTAGTTTGTTTGTAGATAGAAGCATACCCCATTAGTAGCTCGCAAGTATTGCTCTCGGCTCGAAGCTGATACCTTACTCCTAGATAGAAGTGCCCAAGAACACCCCTTTGTTATAGTCATCTAGACCTCAAAGATAGCAACCCAAGTCCAACTGCCGGTACATCACCTCTTGCTCATGCAAAGGCATAAACCTTGACCTAATTCTGTGTCCTTCTAATAGAGTTTGACTTATATAGCCGCCACATTAACACTCCCTATTGCCAGGGTACCTAGAAAGGAGCTAGAGTCTAGAGCTGCCCAAGCCGCTCCATGTGTAGAGATTGGACTCCCCCAAACCAACTTTGTTAGGACCTTAGAGTATGCCTCAAACATCATAGAGGTCTTGCAAAACAACCCTCATTTCATGTCATACCACATGTCCTAATGTCCATAGACTTGGAGATTATAGATATGTCTTCAGTAATGCTGCTCAAGCCATCTTGTTTGCATATAGAGCCCAAAATGTTGTAGGAGAGCCCTTCAAGTAGACCCTTAGACTCTAGGATATATCGGCGTTACTTTTGAAGGACGGGCCAGAGACATGTAAGAGCTTGAGGCGCAACCCTTGAAGACATCAAGGTCCCCAAACACGTACGCATGCAGATAAGGAGAGAAGTCATGGCAACACAAGAGTGTATAGAAACCGGAGGGAAGACAACCACAACATTGCAGCCCAGCAGCTCAAGCGAATGTCATGCAACGCCAACAAAAGGAGCACCTAAGGCTAATCGGGACAAGCTTCCAGCTACCTTGCACCAGCGGAGAACTTTCATCGGTTCCAAAAGTAGGAGACCATGAGGGGAGGAGACGATATCAGGGAACATCTCCTCACTCAAGGCCTATATCAAAGACTAGGGCAAGATCAAGGAGGAGAATATTCGCTCAAACAGAATTCCGGACCCAGGAACACCTAGAAACCAAAGGAAGGACGGCCTTACTACGTCAGCCAAGGAGTGCGAGACTCGAATGGATAGGACCCAAAGGACGGAGGAGATGACCTAGCCAGCAGATACAAATCATGCAAAGGCGACCCAGAAGGAGCCATGGTAGGAGCAATAGAGATGACCACACTTCCGGGCATAGGAGAGCCACCGGGATGAAGCAAAGCCCGTGTAACAGAGTCGACTCAAAAATTCAACCTCATGAGGAATGACAATGCACGCCACCGACCATGATCTCGAGCTTGTCAAGACATTCAAGGATGCCCAATCGCAACAGCTAGGTGATCCTACTCAAGCGACCAACGGCACCGCACATTGGCAACCCTGCAACGACACACTGCATGTAGGGACGTTGAGCGGTCACCGCATTCCTCACGACGAATATACACATTAAGGAGGAGCATCTTTCTCAAGGGATCACATCGACGAACACTCTTCGCAACTGGCGTGACGAGCTCGGATCAGACATGAAGCTCAACAATAGTAGCAGCATCTCAAAGGAATCCTGGAGTCAACCAGAACAAAGAAGATGCAGCAAAACCAAAGGGTCAAACGCGATAGGAGGAGGGGAAACCCTAAAGGAGTATAAACAATTAAGTAGATCTTCGTAGTTGTTTTGAAAAAGTCGATGAATTAAAATCCCAATGTAAATGCGTATATGTCTATTGTATATCTCGGGTGCTCACAGATACAGTGGAGAAACATGAGTTTAGAGTCATGCTTTACGGACGAAGCGCTTTTTAGATCGAGGGAAGCTCCCTTCACTTGACTACCAAAAGAGGAAGCATAGAGCCCAAGATCAAAATAGAAGAGCAAGTACGAGGAGAAACGATAGGAGGCCAAGCAAACCTTCGACCCAAACACTTAGGAAGTGCCTCAAGTAGAAGACTTTCGTCCACCCAATGTCGAATAAGAGACAACACCGGTCATGTCAAGATCATCACGCACCAGGACATCGCGGGACGCAACACTACATCATGTGGCAGCAAAGAACACTTGACGAACTTATGACACGAGCGGCCTCAACAATAGAAGGAGGAATACGACATCAACGAGCCAACTAAGAAGACAACATCTCGACGATTCATAATTCCACCTTGTGGTAATATAGGGAATGCGCTTATGACACGTGGATTAGATGGAGATGCATTTTACTTAAAGGCACCGCTGACGAGGAGATATGCCTTCAACAACTAGGTGATGGCTTCGTCCAGTACCCCTACCGCATTAGAAGAGAAGAAGCCGATCATATCTCCGGACATGTGGCACGCCAAACGCCTAAGGTAGAAGCATTCGACACCTTAACGACAAGGATAGCAACAAAGCACCTTCGCAAAAGAGAGTTCAAGATAATAGCGGGCTATTCAACGACAAGAGCATATCTAAGGCAGGTACTTCTTCAACTTAAGGGTCAAGTCGCGCAAATATAAGGATCCATCATCCCGACAACATCGCCAGCAGGAGAAGAGCCATGAAGCTTTACTTGCCGTGAGAGGCCGACATGCGAGAGACAAAGGTCGAATCGAAAGCTGGAGAAGTGCTAGCAACCGACTTCTTCCACGAGCTCCCTAGAGGCAAATGTGGAGGATCAAAACGACGAGCACAATCAAAGTCCTTTGAGGGTACCTCAAGACAAGAAAACGGCATAGCTGCGCAACGTGACAACATCCAAGCCATGTGATCGAGGGATCAAACAAGGAAGATTGGAAGCTCGATGGAGAACCAACTAGGCGAGGCGAGGCGAGCCGATGACTGACTTGCACGTGGACTTGCATGCAACTTGGTGAAGACAAGGATGGACGATTCAAAGAACAAGCTGCGAGAAGAGAACAACTCCAGGAGGAGTATAGCCAAAGGAATTGGTAACAGCCTCAAGAGCGCCTCCAAATAGCTCCAAGTATCACGAAGGAGGAACAATTACCGCCAGAAACAGAATCGAAGCAGACAGAATGTCGAAAGCATCAATGACCAGCACACCTTTAGTTAGAATGTGATGCAAAGCGTATTGTGCCATAGCCGACAAACATCGGAGGGCCCAAACATATCAACAAGTTACCCCGGAGTATGAGCGACGTACAAATAGAAGGATATAGATCATCAACACCATTGCACCAGGAGGAACACCGATGACATTGCCAAGGAGTAGGGTGTGCAACTTGAAAGGGAGGCACAAGGGAGACCTAATAGCTCTATTAGTAATTGTAACTATGTAAGCTATATGTTTTGCATGTATAGTTCCCTTGTTATTCCTTCCTTCCCATAGCGTAACAGATCAAAGGAAGAGATGTCAGGCAATTTGCAGGGGTGAAGCAATTAACATCCTCAACACTCTTCGGCAAAACGATAACGACAACAAGACTCGGCGTGATGAGACATCGATGGAGTCGAAGAAACAATATCGGATCTGAGTCGCGTCCTTAGCCGCCAAGACAAGGAGTTCAAAGATGAAAGATCTTTTTCAACGGCGCCACCTTCGGCTTTTGAAAAGCGGCATGGAAGATTTCAAGTGATCAACTACGCCATCAAAGCCACCAACAATGAGAGGCTTCTAACGAACAAAGTCAACCCAAAGATGTTAAAGGAGGAGCCACCGTCAAGGAGATCAAGTATCGGCGACGATCGAAAGGACGTTACCTTGCTACTTCAAGCAGTAAGCAGTGGATGAGCTTTTAGCAAGCTCAAGGATCTAAGGCCATGGGCGGTAACATCCATATATGTTAAATGTATGGACGGTAACATCCATATTAGGATTAGAAGGCATTTCCGGATATTCCGCAAAAGGATTGCCCCAATATTGAGCTAGCGTCAAGGATTGGGAAGGAAATGCATAGGAGTAACTATAATTATACACGATTGTTAACAGACATCCAACGTATTGAAACCACTTGGTGAGATTGATCTCCTCGCTAAGAAGGAATCATTACTAGGATAATTGTTAACCATGTATAAAGTACCTCCAAAGAATAATCCAACCGAAAGAAAAGAAGTAATCTAACAAGTCAGGCCAACTTGTTACGGCGACATCATCAATTCGATTGGTAGGAATATTCCAAGAGCTAAATAACTAAGAAAGGGGGAATCTCTAGAATATAAAAGAATAATACATGCAAGGTACATCAAAAATAAGAATTATAGTAATCAAATAGTCTTTTGAGACAAAAGGAATTGTTATGATGACAAAACCTTGTGGTTTAGAATCGTCCTAACTAAGTAGGTAACCCATAACTATATTGAAATAAATGATAACATAATATGTGCATCCATCTTAGATGGTTGTATATGTTAGCTAAGGCTAGTAAATTAATGTGCTAAGCAAGAAGCATATAACCTCTTAAGGGGAGAGAATAGATATGACGTTGTGTACAACGTCATTGAAGGGGTGCAGGACCATTTTCTTTTTGAAGAAAGTGGGAGGGCTCAATCTTATGATTGAACGTACTTGCATCTAATTGGTGATTCGTAGAATAGAGCGAATAGAGCGCAAGATAGATAGATAGATAGCTCAGGAGGTCTTCAACGTGCGAGACTGACGCAGTAGCTATCTACATCAATGAAGTGGAGCAAAACTATGGGAGCAATGCAACGACCAAGTCATCTCCAAATGACTCGATACGGCTCAATGGGTGGATGCATTTCTAGCCTAGGTAAGGCGTGCGCATACATTATAAGCTTTAATGTGTCTTATAGATAAGTTAAATATAGATCCTAATAATTGCACGAAATTCATCAGACGATATGTATCATACGGAAATAAGTTAAATAACAACCGGTAATGTGAGGTAGCATGTTAATTAATCCTTCTAAGGATGCAATTCCTTCCAAGGATATACTTAAGCACATCTTAGGGATATACTTCCAGGGTAATGCGTAACCCAAGGAAGAGAATAAGCACGCCTAATCCTTGTGTATGATAATTGAAACCTTGTCTATGTAACAATAGGTCTAAATTAGGGTTATTGTTTTAAATAATCGTGATCTAAAAGTTGTTAAATATTGCAAAGCTTAGAGTAAATATAATTGTACTATCTAAGCAATGTATCCGATACTATGATAATGTTAATTCATAAATATTACCTTAGGGTAATTATGTTAATCACATGCATTAAAGGAGCCGGCAAAAAATTGGCCGGGCATGTCGCTTTTGTGTAGATTAAATGCTTGTATAGTTAAGATTAATCACGATGCAACCTATGCTAGGTAGGGTTGCATGCGCGTTGTTACCGATGATGAGACCACTACTGCGATCTCTAGGGCGTGGTGTAATGTCAATGTAAGGCATGACCGCGTTTTCCGCTTTGGACGAGTGGAAGGTAGATTAGAAAGTCTACTTCGCCCCACTAAGTAGGCGACCCTCGAGAAAGGAGGTCATTCAGAATGCATTGATAGGAAAAGCACCTCTAGCCCCATATATGCTTTGATAGGAGGAATGGCCTTCACGCCCATATACCTAGAAGGACCTATCCTCCACTGGCAACTAGGGTGTAGGCATGAGCTGCATATAGGGCATATATAGCGCTTGCCTCCACGACCATAATGGAAGATTCACCCTCTTCCCACGCCGAGATTAGCCATGCATCCATGTAGATAGGTGGGGTGGTCACCATATAACCAAAATTTTATTAATAATTAAAATGGTAATAACGTGGGTCGACTCGCAGCCAATAGAGCTCAGGAGGGCAAGGAGGTCGAACTGAAGACTTGCAACACAAATTTAGTCATAATGTGTTGCAAGGGATGAAAATACCTTAGAAGTGTAAATTTTGTATGAAATTGATAAACTTTGATAAACTTAAATGTTGTATTAAGAAAGGTTAATAATTACCTTGCGTAGATTAAGTTATGAAGTGATAAGTTAATTGGGTAATGAAATAGTTGATAATGTCTTAAACATTACCTTAGAGTAATTCTAATAATTAAGATAGTAAGTATGTAATTATAGATATTGTAAAATTAATGCAGGATTTTAAGGTGCGAAGACTTGCAACACAAATTTTGTTGGAATGTGTTGCAAGGAATGAAGAGTACCTTAAATAATAATTGTATATGAAAGTGTTAAAATGTGATAAACTAAATGTTGTGATAACGAAAACTAATAAGTACCTTGTTTTAATAGAAGTTCTTAATTGACAAGTTATTTGATAATGTAATGGCGTAATAATAATTTAAAAAATATTACCTTAAGGTAATCTTAATAAATGTGTAAGTATAATAGTAGTATATCGTATGCACGTTGATTGCAGGTTAGGAAAGATTCCAAGGTGGGAGACCCATGATGTCGACAGCATCATTTTGCAAAGTGAGGGAGAATGTGACGTTCCAGCACGGTATACGGTCCCGGGACGAGTATCGCATCTTGTCTGACGCACATACCGCCACTCCAACCCACGGTGGGACGTGTAGCGGTGGAGTAGCCCTAGGGGCAACTTGCTAGGTATGTGCATTTTCTTATTAATGTGCACATGCACATTTATTAAAGGTGCACACATTTCCATGTAGGCACATTTGGCCACTCATTAAAGGCAAGTGGGCCCATTTCCAATTATTAAAGGGATAATTAAAAACCCTAAGCCCCAACCCTTGCCTATTTAAGTAGGAGAACCTTGCCCATTTTCGCTCCTAGGGTTTTAGAGCTCTGTTTTGGCTGCTCTAGAGTCAAAACCGCCTCCGCACTGGCCTCCGAGAGAATGGCACCATTAGTTTCCCTTGATTCGAGATTCAAGTAGGATTTTAACTCGGTCAGGAGGAGCAACTCATGGATCAGGTATGTAGTCGATTTAATGGTCTAAACCGCTTTTCCAGTCATTGTATCAGTAGGTTTAGCCTATTAAATCGCCTTTAGCAGCTATCTAGATCTCTAGATGAGTAGATACTGGACTCTAACTAAAGAACCTAACTCTATGATATAGATTAGATCTATGTTCTTTAGTTCTTCTCGGATGTATATGGATGATGTATCTCTGTGAACTCCTTGTATTGGGAAGGGGGTAGAGACTTCAAGCTTGGTAGTAGATGCTCCTAGATTAGCCTCTCTAGCACACCATAGATTCGCCTGTGTGCAAGAACCACACGGGTTGTGGGTGAAGGCAGACCGCTAAGAAGGAGGTCGTGTTCGACTCTTGAACGATCCCTCGGTGTGTGAGGCCTACCGGGATCATTGTGACTAGGTCTAATGGCTTACCACCGGAGTGTGGGTGGCATGGGCCCGGAACAGATGAAGTGGTGTTCATGACTTTCCGGTGGGTTCACTGAATACACAGGCGGTGGCCCTCTAGTCACCTTTGAGTCAAACATGTAGATCTCTCGGAGGGAGTGATCCCACCTGCCCCATCTGGACTGAGGGGAGATGAAACCGTGAATAGCCCTTTTTGGCTATGCATCCCGGCTACAGTCAAAGTCCCAACACTTTTCAAATTTTACTCCGCAAAGTGTGCAATGTGAGGGGCGGATGGAGTGGATAACCCTATGCCATGTTCTTGTACCAGCCAAATCTTGCCATGAATTAAAAGAATAATGAACCGAGACCCAAGCCGCCATCATCCCTTTGAGTCCGAGCCTTGGGTAGGATTCCCTATGTGATGTGCTGATCTTTGTCTATGCAGATATGTGGAGGACCATCCTTCGTGATGGTCATATGATGTTGATGTATGTACTATCGACATGTATGTTTACGCTTCCAGACTAGGTAGGCCCCGAGGGAGACAGGGGTAAAGGACCTTCATTCTTAATGGAACTCTTCAAGGTTGCGTTGATGCGTGGAGGGCCCTATATTAGCATGGAGCTGGTATGGGGATGAACTCCCGCTTGTATATGGTGAGTGCACCATATGAGTAGGGGGACGTCACATTGTATGTCCAACTGATGTCACCACCCTCTTCTCGACACCTTTCTTCAATGAATTGGTCTTTTCATTGCCCCAAGTATGTACTATCCGGCTGAGATAAGGACCAAAAGACAAAATCAAGTTAGTGGCGATGATATTCTGAGGCAAAAAAAAATAAAATAAAACAGTTCTTAGGGACATTTTTGAAAATATTAGCTGAGAGAATACCGACTTCATGAACAGAAAGGCAGCTCGAGAGGAAAACACGGGTCAGAAGGCCTTTCTCGACTCGTGAGTGGAGAAAGGCGGCCAAAGCTTAAAATGCGTTTTAGGGCTCAAAAGGCTTTTCGACTTAAGTAGTCGAGAAAGGTACTCAAAGCAAAAATATTGTGTTTGTTGAATCGAAGGCCTTTCTCGACTTCGAAGTCGAAAAGGCAAAAGCTAAAAAACGCAGTTTTAGGGTCGAGGCCTTTCTCGATTGCGAGTCGAAAGATGCTTCATGGCTAAAAACGCAGGTTTTAGGTGCCGGAAGGCCTTTCAACTCAAGCGAAATGAAAGGCACCAAAGCCAAAATGCAGTTTGTTGGTCGGTACCTTTCACTCAGCGAAGTCGAAAGATGTTTCAAGGCTTAAAAATGCAGTTTTGGTTGGCCTTTCAACTCAAGCGAAGTCGAGAAAGGCGTACCAAAGCTAAAAACGCAGGTTTTAAGGGTCGGCGTTTCTTGACTCGGGCGAAATGGTGAAAGACAAACCAAGGCAAAAACGCAGCAGTTTTAGGTCGGCCTTCAACCTCAGCGAGTCGAAAGGCAACCTTAAAGCCAAAAACGGTGTTTGTGAGTCGAGAAAGGCAAAC